>KL256895.1:904-10975 GCA_000699545.1 Podiceps cristatus
GGGCGGCCTGTAGTAGACACCAACCGCAAGGTTCCCTTTGTTGCTTCGGTCTCTGGCTCTAACCCATAAGCTTTCAGTGTGCTCGTGGCTGTTGTTCAGAGGCAGCTCTTCACACTCTATCCATTCCTTGATGCAGAGGGCCACTCCTCCGCTGCTCCTTCCTCACCATCTGAACAGCCTGCAGCCATTGATAGCTGCACACCAGTCATGGGATTTGTCCCACCAAGTTTCAGTAATGGAAACCAGAATATTATTCTACAAACACAGGTTCATTAGGAATGAGGTTTCAGTACAGCAGTATAATTCTTTCTGCTTTTGTACATATACACTTTTCTAAGTGTACCTTCACCCAAGTCTATACCTTAACATCTCTAACCCAACAGAAGCTGCTTAATGTGTTTCCATTTAAATAAAGAAGCTTCTGCAAATTCAAAATCCTTTCAAAAATTGTTCACTACTTTTTTATTCATTTCTGAACAAATGAACAGATACCTGTTTTACTGCAAACTTTTTAAATTTTATTTTCTGTAATAAATACTGACACCATTTAAGCAGGTCCTTAAGCACATCCAGTCTAATTTCCTACATTAAACAGGCCACAGAATCCTCTGGAAAGTATCTGCATCCAGGCTGTGACTTCTACTTAAGCTATGATATGTATTTTAAATATGGATATGACCTTGCTTTAAAAGTGTCAAGACTTGGGGGGGGGGGAAAGTTTGATATTTACACAAGTTGTTCCTGTAGTTAACCATCACTTAAAGCTATAAACTTGAATGTTAAAGTACTAAACAAAAAGGTATGCAAGCAGTGAACCCTGCCCTTTCTCTACCTTTCCATTCCAATACAGCAGTATGAGTCTGACTGCTGAAAAAAAATCACTGTTAAAAAAAAAAAATAAAAACCACCAGAAAAACCCCACCACACGGTAACCTTTTTGCAATACTCTCAAATGTGAGCAGTGATTTCAGGTGCCCCTCACAGGACACAGTAAATGGGCTGGGATTGCAGAAAGCAGGTGATGAGACTCTCCAGAAGTCAGCCTCTTTCACAGGCATCTCAGTGAAATGAAAAAGAAATGTATCCAAAATTATTCACATTACATCTACTATTGCAAGTTCTCTTCTGATTGCCTTAGGGGGGTTAAAACAGCAGCCAGTGAAATGTAAGTGTCCATCAGGCTCATTGTGATTTCCAGACACACTCAAAGAAGGTTATGCTTATATATAACCCTGACATGTCAAGTGTTATTTGGGGATTTTAAAAGACCTTGTAAGTATCTTACTAAAAGCTATTCTATATTGCCATAGGATATGAAAAATATTAAGATAGATTAAAAAAAAAAAAAGAAAAAAGGCAAAAAAACAACCACACACAAAAAAACACCACAGCTTGTGCAAGGGCCTAAACTTCTGTAAAGAAGTGACTCCATTCTGAAAGGATCTGGTTCAAAAAGACAGCACTAAAGGAAAAAGAGATGGCAGTGCTACCAGAGAGAAACCATACAAAAAATTATGCTAGATAAATCTGACGCATGTGCTTCTTCATTAGTGCAGTACATATGAATTTTTCATGATGAAAATTTCAATTTATTTTAAAGAAGAAAATCAGTGTGAATTAAAAGCTCTCACTAAATCTTTCTTTGAAGGACTGCAAGAAGCACTAGGTGAACCCTGTATAAAAGGAAGTTACCCGATTTGATATGAAGTATTACAATACTGGACCCGATTCTGCCGCCACTGAACTCAAGTGAAATTTGTCAGCGATTTAACCCAGTTTAAAAACAAATTCCTCAGTTAAAATGCGTTTTTACTTTATTTCCAGAAGGGAAACTGCGTTTCTGGATAAAGCCCTAGAACATGTAATACATGCAGATGAGCAGTCCTATTCATGAAATACACTCATTAATGTACTTGTTAAATGTGTTCATTAATAACATTCCATCTATTGCAGCTTCTTAGAAATACAGCAAGAAAACATGTATATCTTGAACCAAAATGCGAAGAAGGGACAAAAAAAACCCAGAAGAAAACCACCAAATCTATAACTGCAATTTTCTTCTGAATCTGAAATAATCTAAGACTCTCAGGGAAACTAAAGGTTTTTCCAGGAACCATAGATGTGAAAAGCAACGAGCAAACGCACATAAACCTAACTGTACAAAGAAAATAAATTTGCGTCCACCCTAAAACTGCACGCAGTCACCTTGCACACCTCTTTGTTGTTCAGAAAGAGAAGTGGTGACATGCAGCTTTAGCAAATCTGTTTAGTGTTCTGAAAGAAAATAATCAGCAAATGAACCATAAAATTATAGAACCCCTTGGTTGGAAAGGACCTTTGAGATCACCAAGTCCAACCGTGCCTGACCACCACTAACCATGTCCCTAAGCACCTCATCTGCCCGTCTTTTAAATCCCCCCAGGGACGGTGACTCCACCACCTCCCTGGGCAGCCTGTGCCAGGGCCTGACCCCCCCCCGGGCCAGCCTGTGCCAGGGCCTGACAGCCCTTTCCGTGAAGAAATGTCTCCTCATATCCAATCTAAACCTCCCCTGGTGCAACTTGAGGCCATAAATGAACCATAGCATAAAGATGTGTTTACCTTTTTAAACTCCACTCTGAATCACAGCAGATTCCTATGGTCACACATGAATCAAGTCTCATCTAGAAGAGAAAATGGCAACGCATGAGGTACCTGTCTTCACAGATGCTCTCTTCTTAAGCTGCTCAGTTGCTTAGCATGACTCCTCACTGTTTCAGTGTCTTGATGAGAAAGCGGCCTTTCGTATGTCTGAAGTTGGCTTTCCAGTGCAAAACACAGTATTATGAAAATTATCAAAATGAAATCTAAAACAGTAGCTACCCATTCTCCTTGCTAAAAGTTATAGTTTTGTTTTAAAAGTAATACATGTAAAATTCAATCAGGAATAAAAATGCAAATTTTTATTTCCTTTATTGTTTTACCTCATTAAGAAAATGGACACACTGAAGCCTGGATTTGTATGGATGCTTCCTTGAATCCCACCCCTCTTCCCTCCAGTCTCCTATACAACCTCAGCTGCCTCATCATTTCACCAACACCTCCAACCCCATCTCATACCCTCTAACCTCCTCGTCCTTCCACAGGTCCTGCAGCACCTCCAGCCTCAACCCAACAACCAGCCAAGCAAGAGGCAGCGTCTCCTGCAGCTGGTTCCAAACCGTACATGTGGGTATCAGCGACAGGCGGGATGCTCACCACGCATGCTGCAGCCTTCCCATCCATGGGAGCACTCATTTTGCCCGCCTACTCTAAGCAGCTTTCATTACACATACAGAAATATAATTTGCCTTTGAGGCATCTACCCCTCTATGAAATTTGGTTTAGACTGTGCAGCAGACTAAATGGGGGCACTCACAATCCAGGCTAAAAATAAAATTTAATAATACATTATACACAAGCTCATAATCAATTAGCATATATAATTCAACAACACATTCTATATTATTTGATATGAAATTGATTGTCTGCAACTGGCATGGTACAAGATCTCCAACTAAAAATAAGCACCCTTGCTGTAACAGGAAAAAAAATGACTCCATAAATATTCCTCTTACAGTCCCATCACTACTTTGTTTCTTTTCCTTTAGGACTAGATCTATACATCCTGTGTATACATCCTATGAGAATCTCCTTTCTCTCCGAAGAGGAAGTTTTCTGTGTTTCATGGTTGCAACATAAAATCTGCAAACATCATCTTGAATGCACTGTAAGGGATCCTCAGAAACCCAACAGAAAATTAAAAGCACCTCAACACATTTTACTGCTTTAAATAGTACGATGATGGGGGGAATCGCCAGACATTTTTGTATTAAAACAGCCAGTACCAAATCAAAACCAGGACCATCGCAATGGGAACCCCTGCATTTCAAGGCCCCTCGGCAAGGGCCAAGGCTTCGGTGTCCCACAGAGCCACACGAGCACGGATGGTTTGAAGTAGCACCCACCGCTTTATCTGTTGGTCCAGGTAAAGGACAACAGAGAAACAATTAAACAAATTGGGGTACTGCAGGGAGGCAGCAGCTGGCACCCCATCCTCAGAGGCCTGCTGTAATGGCGTGGTGGAGCACCCCAAGCTGGCACCTGGCAGCTCAGAAGCCACCTCACTAACGGGACCATGCCCATCCTGCTGCCAACCCAGACCAGGAGCTCCACATCTGAGTGAACTCCGGGTCTTCCCGTGGCCAGCCCCAGCTGGCAGTCCCGGACCGCCCGCGCGTATGAACTGCTCTGCAGCAGTTCTCCTGGGCGACCTCGCAAAATCACTTTTCCTTTCTCCTCACAGCAGTTAAGCAGCACACAGAAAATTGAATCATAAGGGTAGACAAATAACACATCACAGATCGGAGCGTTAGGAAATCTTCCTGCCTTTTGAAAGAAACTTACTGCTGAAGCCTTAATTTGTGGGAATTGAAAGTCTCATAACAATTTATGCTGGATTAAGGTTCCTGCCCAGTTAAATGCCAGTACTGACAGTCTTAGATGAGTTCCCATCTTATGAACAACCATCAGCCACACGCTTACAGGCAACACGCCAGAGCGCACCGCACTTTATCTGCCTTCCCTCACTGCACATTATGCTCCTCTGGGGATGCAAAATCTCACAATTCAACCACATCAGCTGAGAATGGTGCTCAATCTTGCAAGTGCCTCGCATTTGATGGGCATCTCCACACCTCTCAAAGCCTGTGAGCACTCTGGTTTGTTCTGCAAGTGACATGCACAGAAAAAAATAGGAACTCTTTCTGAAGTTACTCTTGACACAGATGGCCAAGTCATTGGCCATCTTCCCACCAGCCACCCCAAACAGTTCTTAAAAGGGCACTGGCTCATGTGAGCCAGAGCAGGTGTCCTCCAATCTCATCCATCCCCTCAAGTTGGCAGAAAAGATGTTTCAGTTTATGAGAGTCCCTAATCATGGTGTGAGATGTGATTCTTTGAGAAAGCGGCCATCCCACTCCCCTGGCAATGAGAAGTCCCCTGCTGAAGAATCAGCCCATCGCCACTCCTAACTGGGGTTGTTTAGTCTGGAAAAGAGAAGGCTGAGGAAAGACCTTATTGCTATTACTACCTGAAGGGAGGTTGTAGTAAGGTGGGTGTTGGTCTCTTCTTCCGTCTAACTAGTCGTAGGATGAGAGGAAATGACCTCAAGTTGCAACAGGGGAGGTTTAGATTAGGTATTAGGAAAAATTTCTTTGCTGAAAGAGTCATCAAGCACTGGCACAGGCTGCCCAGGGCAGTGGTGGAGTCACCATCCCTGGAGGTGTTCAAAAAACGCGTTGACGTGGCACTTCGGGACACGGTCTAGTAGGCATGGTGGTGGTGTTGAGTCGACAGCTGGACTTGATGATCTTAAAGGTCCCTTCCAACCTTAATGATTCAATGATTCTACTGCAGCCTCAGGCTGGGAAAGAAGTGTCAGGTTGATGCTAGGAAAGGTTACGTGTTTAATGGCAAAACTGGAAACACATCACAAAGGAAAAATATCAAAGCATACCTGAAACTTTAGTCCATCTTTAGCTGCTGATACCTTTCAGAGCATCTCTAAGCTACCAGCTGCAAAGATGAATTCAGCAGTGCTTCTGCCCTGTGGTGTTATGTTACCAAACCGACCCTTTCCCACCACCATCTTGTCATGCACCACATCCGAGCTGGAGACCAGGATGTCAGGTAGCATCAGAGGCTGGGCAGCTAACGCTCTTTCCTGGGGACGGAGCTGCTCAGAACAGTTTTGTCTTTTATCTCCACTTTCTCCCCTCAAAGAAAGGCTCTCCTCGTCCTTACCTGAGGCTGCTGCCGAGACGGCTGCGCCGACCAGTAATTCCCCCTTCTCCTCACTTATCAGAGCTGGATTACACAAATGCAAACGTAATACAAGGAACATCCTCTTCTCATGTACTCTTGCAAGTACAGGTATCTTTCCTTTCCCTTACAGCCTTCTCAATTTCCATTTTATTTTTAATTTGCGTACTCCTTCCAGTGTAGCTGGTTTTAGCCCATTTACCACACTATAAAATATTCACAAAGTTTAACAGCAATCATGTTTCATCTTCAACATACATGTGTCTTACTAGACTCATGGCATATAAGCTTGTTTTAGCTACTCAAAAACATTATTTCCTATATAACAACACAGCTAATTCACTTGATATCAGCCTTCCTGACAATGTGTTTTCTGCATTGAGAGCAAGGAACCTGGAGAAGAGAAGGCTGCGAGGAGACCTGATTGTGGCCTTCCAGTACATAAAGGGGCCTGTAGGAAAGAGGGGGAGAATCTTTTCAGTAGGGACAGCAGTGACAGGACAAGGGGTAATGGTTTTAAGCTGAAACAGGTAATGGTTTTAAGCTGAAATAAGGAGGAAATTCTTTATGATTAGGGTGGTGAAATACTGGAACGGGTTGCCCAGAGAGGTGGTGGATGCCCCATCCCTGGAAACATTCAAGCCCAGGTTGGACGGGGCTGTGAGCAACCCGATCTGGGTAATGGTGTCCCTGCTCACTGCAGGGGGGTTGGACGAGATGGCCGCTAGCGGTCTCTTCCAATCCAAAACATTCTATGATTCTATGATAACCACAAGACACTTCTGAAGCAAGATTCAGAACTTTTGGTAATTATTCAGTGCTTCACATTCTTGCAGAAGTCCTGATTTATTCTGTGTCCAATCTCTGCAACACCTCTCAGATGTTATGTCTGAAAAGCCCTGATGGGCAGAGCATCTGTAACCTGTCCATGAGAGTCCTCGCCATGTCCTCATCTCCATAACTAAACTCTACATACCATCCGAACGGACACAGCCAAACTGACCTAAGTTCACCAACAATAGTCAGCTAGTCCTTGAAGTGACTCAGGCTGCTCCTGGGATGGATGCAAGTCCACTCTGAATATCAGCATCGCTGGGAAACAAATTCCTTGTCTAGGCTGTGCTACGTCCTGAAACCTTAACATCTTTCATTTCAAGCTATCAGAGTCATGGAGAGCTTACGAAACATCAAGAGCCATCACCTGCACTATTGCAATCCACATGTGCTATCACCTATTACTCCACAGCATGGATCAACAATCTCCTGTGACCTTGAAGTTACCTCTTTCTTGTGAGAGACATACAGCATCATTCTCATAAAGTAGCGGCAACTTCTGGAAGCCCCAAATCATCTTGATTTTCTCATTGTTTTGCCCTGGTTGTCTCTTTATACATCTGTAAACCCCAATGACTCCAACATCAGTATCAGACAGCACAAGCATTCTTCTTTCACTTTTCTGCTGAGCAAAACGCCAGCAGCTGACAACCCCTGCTTCACTGGCATTGCCCTCCAATTTAACATTGCTAAACAGAATCTGATTCTGAAGCTTTCTCAGTTGGCTTGCTTTTTTTTATTTTGACACCTTTTTCATCGCTTTATTGGATTAAAGATAAAGGTGACTACCAATGACATGTCCAAACTTACATTTTTCTACAAAGTCCTTCAGCTCATCTCTGTGTTAGATGTTACTGTGTTGGCCACACAACCTAGACATCAGATGTGTTTCTTCCAGACAATCCCCTGATTATGTACAGTATAACCAAACAAAGCTGTCTCAGGGAAATGAGCGGAATAGTACAACACAAGTACAAAGCTCTCCCAGCCTTTTCATTGCAAGTTTGCTTAAGGGTACCAGTATCTCCAGTATCATTAACAGGCTCTCGGCATTTGTTTCTGACCTGAATTTCTCACATCTGCAAAATCATTGACAGCCTCTACAGTGTCACTGCACATCTGAGGCAGTATAAAATGTTTAAGCCTTTTCCTTTTGCCATTCTGGGGCCTTTAATGACAATATATACATTGATAACAAGAACTTGGTACCTCTCTCTCTCCTATTTTTGGCTGAGTCTCTTTCTGAACTATGGCTCTACCAGTCACCATTCCGTTCCCTGTTATGGCTTATACATACTTTCTCCAAACTTTCTAAACTAAAAAAAAAAACAACAACAAAAACCCAAAACAAAACCCTGTATTTAATATAGACCCAAGCACCAGCTGCTTGCATGGTCACAGGCAGGAGCAGTTTGCAGACCAGAGCTTGGGAAGCACCTTTTGAGGAGATGTCATCTGCAGCAACTAGCTTGTTTAGAGCTCTAAGGCAGCCTTTCCTTTCGCAGAAATGCAGGGAAGCGTTTGTAACAGACGCTCTGAAATTCAGCCTGACAGGCTTATTGCCAGTTTTTGCAAGAGATGGGCATGACACCCATTGGCGGCCATGCTACAATTTTAGGTGTGTGTCATTGCCAACTTATAGGTGCTATGTGGCTCCGTAACGCCCATTCCTCAGCCCAACCACACATGGCATCTCCGATCCAGGACAGAGGAGGAGGAAAGCCTGGGGGAAGCCCATACTTCTCCCCCCTCTCACTCAGCCCGCAGCAGAAAACTCTCCCTTCAACAGAGTCAACTGTTTTTATACCGGTTCGAGAGCAGGAGCCTGCAGGCAAGGAATCCACAATCCACCACGCTCAGCTCCATCCTTCAGTGCAGAGCCAACACACGGAGCCACCCACGGTCTGGCCTTCCCATCCTTGCCAGCAGTGCTGAGACACTGCGCGACGATTTCGGAGAGCTCACACAAACCGTGATTAAGCAGAAGATAGCTGTGTTTGTGCTGTCTGTAAAAGGTAAGCTGAATGAGTTTTGATGACCATCTGTTTAGGAATGGCTATTTAACATTCACCTTTTGCTTGTTATTTCCGTCCATTATTTACCAGCCCCTGAACACTATTTGCCAATGGTTAGAAAAGAGGAACCACATCATTTAAATTATAACAGAGCATCGTCACAGCAACATTACAAAGTGGTGGTTTGTAATAAGCAGATTTGGTAGAAGAAACCAAACTCAAGCTTAGAAACTATTTTTTACTAAGACAGCATTAAACATCCCACTTGAGGAGCAGACTGCTAAGTATGCAGGTGAACAATCATTTCCAACAGGAGAATAAACTGAGCAGCATACAAGCAGAAGCATAGTGCAAAAGCAAATTTAAAAAAAAAAAAAAAAAAAAAAAAACACAACGCTAACCACACATCCTTCTCTCTTTTTGTTCTCATTTGATGGCTCTCATTTACTGTTCCTCAAAAACCCATTCATAAAGGCTTAAATTCCGCCACACAGCTTCTTTTTTGTCTCAGTATATGTATTATAGCTTATTCGGTATCTCTTAACTCTCTCTCTTCCTGATTTCTTTATAAAAATATCAGCAAATTTTCCAGGAAGAGGATTAATTGTCAGAACTGGAGTGTAAACCGACATGTTCCCACCTATTAGAATTAAACTGTTTGACCCTCATGTGATGGGGTTGATGTGGTTAAGATTAATGAGTCAATTATTTCTAGACGAGGTACAAGGCACCCAATTGTTTCACTATTTCAGTACTAACCACCGTACTCCTTCTGCACTGTTTGATACCCATAAAATAATTGTGAACAATTTTTCAGTAAGACATCGTATTAGGATTATACCAAAAAATACAAAAAGTCACAGAGAGAAAAAAGGAAATGGGGTAAGTGTACAGTTAGAACAATCCTCCAAAGCCATTTGCCTTAAAGATTTTCACTTAAGAAATTTAAATTCCCACAAGGTATTTTGCAATACAGCACAAGCTCTTGCCTGCCATTCAGCTGCCCTGCCTCGAGGACCTGGGCTTACAGCTCCCAACACCACCATGTAAGGCACCAACAGCCCCCACAAGCCCTGACAGGGAAGAGAAAACCTACACACATATACATACTTTTACACAATCAACACTTCCAAGTTTGTAGTTCTCTATTTCAACAGACTCCTCATAGTGCCATACGGTATTTCTTAATATTTAATAGACATCACTATTTTAGAGCAGGAACAGCCTCACAGGAGAGTACAGTGAGAAATCAGGTAAGGCAACAGAGACAGTCTGCTCCATCACTCCTGACAAGTGCCTAAGCACTGGTTAACGCGGTATGTGAGTTCTGTAACAGCTTTACTCAACGCAACAAGTGTCCTGGTTCCAGCCAGGACGGAGC
>JMFS01009889.1:0-31156 GCA_000699545.1 Podiceps cristatus
AATTCAAGTCAGCAGGGACCTCAAGAGGTCCCCCAAGTCCAGCCTCTGTTCAAAAGCAGGGTCAGCTACGAGGTAGAGAAAAGTAAGCTTATTCTTCAATTATGACCTGCTGAATAAGCAGTGAGGTTCCATTCAGCCCAAATCCATTATTCACTACTCAGGAATTACCTCTAGGAGCTCCCCGAGGTCCACTTTGTCCAGAGCCACGTTTGAAATTCTGTTGATATCCATCCTGAAGCAAAGAAATTAAAAAGGTTACGACACAAAACTTGGGCATTTTGTTATGTTTCAGGAAGGTATTAATTGCCAATAATATAAGGAGCTTTTAAAACAATGTGCTCTGACAAAACACCCGTGACTTCAACATAGAGTATCTAATTAGTTTAAATGAATCTTAGAAAAATAAATTCTTACTCCTACTAGTACCTAGCTGGTACCAATAAAACATATAATGATAAATTCTCTCTCCAGTTACAGGGTATGTTGTTCAATAGAAGTAACACATGTAAATAGATGAACTTAGTGTTCAAATTTTTCAAGCTACACAGGGGTCAAACATGAATTTGCTGAAGGTCCTGTCAACAAATGAAGCAACACTAACAGCAGGATCAAAATCTGTCTTCTCATTTGTTTGCAAATACTTGTTTGGGGATACGCAGGCTTAGACATTTTCCAGTCTAAGCTTTGAGCAAACTGAGCATACTTCCTTCGGAACAACAAAATTCTACGCGGATTTCAGAGTGAAGTATCAGCATCGCAGAAGACAGGCAATCCCAAACAAGTCTGAAAAGTTAATTTCAATGGATTTAAGTTAAGTTTCTTTCTGACAAAGCTGTAACAAGAATTATATTTAAGAAAGAGTTCTTTACAGCTCACTCAACCTTGCTCTAGTTACTAGACTAATTCCTTTAGAGAACAGTCAGCCAAACAGAACACATTTCCCAATTATAACCAGCCATTTAATATTCTATTTCTAAATATCTTTTTACTACCTGGAACTTGTCTCTTCCTTAGCAATAAAAAAAAAAAGTCCTCAGAACAGCTTTCATTAATAGATTTGTTTCAGGGCTTTCATTGACAGGTACTTTTTTCTTCTACTTCTAGTCACAACATAACGGTAGCTTACCCGCTGGTAGTTTGAATAATCCCGAGGAGCATTAAACTGGGGCTGCGTGTAACCACTGTTTGGAGTGTTGGAAAAGGAAGGACGGTAGCCATCATATCCTCCTAAGGAAGAGGGTAAAAGTCTTTCACTTGGAAATGACAGCCGATTACTTTAGGCAGTAACAGCATTTTACCTAAACCTGAGGAAACCCCCCCCTTTAGTAAGTACCTTCCCTGCAAGTCAAGCACATGCTTGCAACATCAGTGCTAATACTACTGCAAGAAACAAGAATGAAGACCAAGTAAGAACTGGGGGGAGATGGCAATTAGATGCATTCCTCTAGTAGTCTGATTTACATAACATTCAACCCACAGCTAAACCTAACACTAAATGGACCTAAATGCACTAAAAGGACCTAATTAACAGTTGTGACCTGCAAGGCCACAACAGCTGACTCAGCAAGAAGCTTCTCCCCAGCCAAGACTCCTGAGTACTGGGAACCGTGTCCAAGGGTGGCTCCAGTCCCAAGGATCTAACACTTGGAATCCACATCAATTTTAAGCAGACAAGTAGTAACCACTGCATTCTCTACTACAATTGGTTGTATTTTTGTCAATACAGGTTTCTCCTCTACTCTCCAACCGCAGAGGAAAGAGAACATGGCAGAAGTACACAGTAGTGTATCCATTAGTGTAATGCCACAACACCCAACAAGGAAACCCTCTCGCCCCACAGTTCTAACGTACAGATCTTCCTAACACTGACAGTCACATATTGTAATCTCCAAGAATCATGAAAGTTCTCTTCGTTATCCAGAACTACAGTAACATTCTGCTGCTCCTGTTCATTCCCTCAGAGTAATGACTTTGGGACCTTTTTGTTCCTGTGTTTCTACATTATTCAGCCTATTCTCAACATGATGAAACATGTAACTCTTAAAATATACTGCTTCTACCACAGCTGGAAATAAAAACCAGTTTTAAAAATACTAACTGGCATCTGAATTCTTCACTTGATGGTTGTGGAATTCTGTTGGGTATTTCATTGTTTGCTTATACTTGCAGTAGATGCCTAATCAAGCTAATACGAAGCCTTCAGCAGAGAACAGAAAGAAATGTTTCTTTGTTTACATCCTAGTAGGAAGCCTAACCAAACACCTAAAATTTAAGTTGCTTAAGTTAGCTAAAGCAAACGGAATTTTTACTACATGTTTAAGTATCTTACAGAAATACTATTACAGTCTAAAAAAACCAACAGTAGGCCTGTTTAACACTTGGTATCTTGACATGGTGTTTCAAGAAAGTAAGTAAAAGTCAAATAAGAGTTTAATAAAGCTGTTTACCTCTAAATCCATTTGCCGGTCCCCTGTAACCGTTCATTAAGCCACGAGCCCCACGTGATCCACCACGAGACACTCCTCGACTGTTATAATAAGGCTGACTGTTACGTGGAAATCCAGTATTCTGTTGGGGAGGT
Organism: Podiceps cristatus; assembly: GCA_000699545.1. Classification (NCBI taxonomy): domain Eukaryota; kingdom Metazoa; phylum Chordata; class Aves; order Podicipediformes; family Podicipedidae; genus Podiceps; species Podiceps cristatus. The sequence continues at coordinate 2,582 of JMFS01009889.1, forward strand.
TGCTGGTGGTTACCCGCCACTTGATGAGTCTGGTCTGGGGAACCATGGTAAGTACCAACCACTATATTGGAAGAGGGGAGAAAAAATGAAGTATGAAGGTCTGCGTTTCTTTATGTTCCCATTATACTCTCTTCAAAATCAACATTCAAGGCTTTGAAAACCACTGAACACAGCAATAAATGCTCACTTATTCAAGAAAGTTAATCTCCAGAATTAAGTATCAAGTTCACTAGGCAGATATCCCACAATATTAAAACAACCCAGAAACAGTAGAGACTTCTTAACACTGACTTAAATCAGCTCTCGTGTAGGTTCTGCAACAAGTCCAAATGCAGGTACAATTTTCCTGTGCTCTTTCGACTCCTTCAAAAATCAGCAACACACACTCTGGAAAAAGCAGCGTGAGTAGTTAACCCTCCTCTGTAATTTCCTCCTCTCTGAACTGCAGAGAGCCACTAAGAGACCTTTGCTTTCACTAACTGAATTCTCCGTTAAGGGCAGCTGACTAAGGTCAGATTGATGGGAACATTTTAACAGAGCTGCCGTTCTGATGGTACTGGGGGACGCTTTCTTTACATGGGACGTGCAAATCACAAGGTAAGAGCAGGATGGAGGGCTTGAGACTATCTGCACCTTTGAAGTAAGGTGTGCCACATCATCCTCATTCCACAGGAATTGTCAGGAATGAACTGGATTACAAAAGCAATCCAAGGGCTACAGGTTCAGTAGGTGTAATGAAAAATGGAATTCTCTATGTAAGAGCAAAACAGCTGTAAAATTGAGCCTGATACCAAATGCTGAAGCAAGATCTCTGAGAAAATTTATAAGTGATAAAGCCCTTCTTGTATGCCGGAAAGGAAGATTTCTCCATCATCCATCAGGGAGCACAACTTTACGTCTACTTCACTCAGCCACAGAGCACTATGGAACTTTTGCATAGATCCTCCCTTCTCCTCAACTTCCCATCGATTCTGATGGAACGCATGAAGTGGTCATCCTTTCGAGTGTTTAATTCGTGTGCTCATTCTGTTCATCTGCGAGCAGCAGACCATATTTGATCTCAATTCTAACTTACGATTTCCCTTTTAAAATGTGACCTCAAATAGTACAACTTTTTTTCTTTTTAAAAGCAAATTTAAGGATCATCCAAGCCTTAACATCAGCAGAGCAAGTACTCCACTATACTGCTTTCGCCTTTAGAACAATCCTTAATCCTGTTCATGTTTTTGTTTCAATCCCATATAAAGCTGAATCAAGCGGCAACATTCCATTAACAGTTGGAGATAATATAAATACTGAATTCCACCCCCCGCCCGCCGGTGGATATGCAAACCGAGACAGAATAACAAAAAGGTATTGTTTAGGTGAAAGCTTCGCAAGAGTAGGAACATTTGAGAAGGTGTGACACGCTTTGCTGCATCATCTGGGACTTCACAGCCTGATCATCTGCTCTACTCAAGCTACTGCCATTTTAGTTTACGCTAAGATGTTTTTACCTGTCTGGAGTTGTTCTTGCTGAAGATCTGATTGTTCTACTTGGTGAGGCTGATTGGAGAAACTCTGGTTGTAACTGGCCTGGTACTGATTTTGCTGCTTAAGGGTTTCTGGCTCATTAACAGGAGGAACAGGCGCGTTCATGTTGAATACCTACAATGTTAGAAAAACAGCTCTCTGGTCCAATTCAGTTTTTACAATTCCTCATCACACCACGTAAAGAAGGATGCAAGTCTGAGACATGTGAATAACCAAAAGACTATTTTATGTAATTACATGACTGATTCCAGTGTTTGTGTAACACCACAAGGAATGACCACCGAAATAAAGGGATTCAATATTAATTTACTACTTACTGTTTGCATGGATTGGAATGGAGCTGCATTAACATTGATTCCGCTGCTATGCAAAGGTTTGCTAGATCCAGCCTGGAACACCTGTGGCTGGGAAGCAGGGGGATGTGATGATGAGGATGGGGTCTGGTCTGCATTCAGTGACATTGAAGCCTAATAATTAAAACAAACAACATTTTAGTAGCTTTTGAATAATACCTAAAATTGAACTTTAAAAAAAAAGTGACAAGGCCTCAGTTTCACCTCAACAAGTGAGTTATTTTCTACTTCAGCTGAACAGCCTCATTCACAACAGCATAATAGAAGAGGAAAAACCTAGCAGTCTTCTCCCTCATTAACTTGAAACACAACGAGAAAAAAACGCAGGGGAAATGAACAAGTTTCTGGGTTAACTGCTAGCCAACATAAAAAACTAAATCACATTTCCTAAGCCAACAACACTGACACACATATGCCAATGTCTGCGTGTTACTTCTAACTAAACAGAATCTATTAAGTTAAAAGTCTTACTATGAAAGACTCACTGGTCACAGACAGGCTTAAAATTTTGAAATGAAGCAGAACTGAAGTGACCCTATCAATAAGTAACTAGAAATTACAAAACTTTATTTACAAAGAAACATAGACTAACATTTGATCACACCTGCAAGCAGAGGCCTTCCCACCCCTGTGAAATCTGACTTGCCTGAATCTGGTCAATTGATTCTTTCTGTGGCCGTTGCTCTGTTGTGTGGGAAGGCTGAAACATGGGTTGGGAGGCTGTATATCCCTCACTTGTAGAAGAAACCAAGGGAACCTGACAAAATAAACCCCAAAGCCCCCAAAAGTCATTGATGCTCACACAGAGTTTTATAAAAAGTATCAGAGAACTCTGGAATGAATGGTGCTCTCTAGTAAAAGTATGTATTCCAGCAAACCTTTACAGCCATTAAAAATTAAGCACTTTTAAAAAAAGTAGAGGTTTAAACAACCTCACCTTGACATATACTCTTAACATGCCACACCACCCACCCCCTGCCAGATTTTATTCTGTGGATATTTCTGAATCAGCTGGACATGGATTTGCTTTTACTGAAGAACATCCTTCTCCTCATTTCCTTATGCAACCCCAGCTACCATTACAAAAAAAGCTGGAGAAAGAGAGAAATATACAGAAGTTTAAATGAGAGAACTCCAAGCTTGTACAGAAATAGAGAAGTGCCAGTTTCCAATGGACTGAATTTGCTCATTTTGCAGCCTCTGCTCCCTTACACAGAGTCCAGTGAAAACTCTGGCCAACAAAGCAGAGGACTTTGCATTTAAAGGTATCGGACACTTTCAGAGCCAACTGATAACAACTGATGGGTGTGTTCACAACACCATGTCGAACATTCAAAAGGAAAACCGGAATGTTTAGCTACTGCTTTCAAGATCCCCAAGAGAATCACTGGCAGCACTAGTTGATGTGAGGAATATAAGACAAAAAATCCATCATCATTTAACAGTAAAATAGAAGCTAGTGCAGAGAGAACTCTCTGACAGAAACATCATTCTACACCAACAAAACTGCTTAGAGTACCAGCACCTCTTAAAACTTGCAGACCCACTCTGGACAAGATAAAGCAAGCAATTTATACCACCGCTACTCTTGAGATATACAATCTATCCAGATTTTTCTTCTGGTTTTCAAACACCTGTAGGAATCAGATTCATTACTCCAGATCAGCAGAGTCCTTCAGAGATGCCACACATGGGTAATAGAAAAATCAGGAAGTTCTTTAATCACTAGACAGTTTGGTAAGAAACTGACTCATCTTCATGACAAGGTGAACACACAATTTATACATTGCAGAAGCACATTTAAGAGATCCTACTTAAATAGGAATTCCTGGAAAGCTCAACTGAAAACAGCATTCAAACTCATTTTGACCGCTCTACAACTCCAGTATTAAAATACTAACCAAACATTCAAGTGGGACTCATCCTTAATAGAACAAGTCAAAAACAACAACACAAACTATATAGCTGATCCATCAAATCTATTTGTGGTCAGATGCCCACTTGAACACATACAGACTGCGCTTTAACCAAGTTATTTTGGTTTTGGCATTTGTCGCAAACAGGCAAGTAAAGGACAATTTTCTTCTATCTAAATTGAAAATGCTACTACACATGGCTTAAGACGAAAGAGAACACGACTAGGCAAAGACTGACATATCAAAATTCTTAGTCCACCGTGAACAGAATGCACAGAGAAACCTCAAGTTAAAGTGCTATATTAAAGTAGGACTACACAGAGCAGCATTGCAAACAAAGTCCTTCCCCTTAAACATGAAAGAAAACGCCATAAAATTCACCACTGTCACACAGCATACATATTTCAAGTGATGGCAGCCTAACACACAATTTGTGAAATGAAAATCACGCCCACACCCCAAATCTGAAGACTGAGGTGAGCTCCACAGGCCGAACTGCTGACTGCCACATTGCAGCTGACTGCTGACTGCTAAGTCCGCACTGTGCCACGAGAACGAGCAGCACAAACTGCAACAGCTTCCGTGCCTGTGCCCTTCAGTTTAAGAGGCCTTGAATTCTAAAGGCAGTTTCCTCAATAAACTCGTACTTCAACCTTGAACCCAGTAATGCCCGGTAAGAGTCCATTACAGAAAATACACAATGTCTGCGCAGCACAGAACTGTATAGTAATGCTTGTAAGTGACAACGCTGAAGAGATCGATGGAGAGAACCAATTTCCCCAAATCAGAACTTCAGCTTTTTCTTTCAGTTTCTCATATAGTGAGGAGTTAAATCCTATTATAACATCAATCAAGACTAAAATCAGTTTAAAAGCCAAAATACAGTTTACTAAACATTTTACCTGCGTAGCTTCTGGTTGCACAGGAACTTGACTAGTCTGGGCAAGTCTTGACTCAGCATGAACTGAAGTAAAATAATTTCACTTATTACATAGTACAATCAAACCTTTTACAGAATAGCATTACCATCTAATCTAATTCAGAGCTCATCATCATAAAGATGATTATCCCTTTAGCACGGCAAAGCTATATTCAACATACCAATTACCATTTTCATGCAAAGTATATTTTTTTCCAGTTGCCCAACATCTTCTGAAAGACTAAGACTGTATTTTGCCCATTTAAAAAATTCAGTGTTCTACACTTCCAAGTAAAACCTAGAAGCACGTAAGAAGTGAAGTCTACAAATAGTATACTTCAAAAGTACAGTCTAATTTCTGCGAAACACACTTTAACAGTGCTGTATTATTACTTGTGATGACCCCTTCACTGTGTAGCAGTAACAGAAGCATTTCTAACAGATGACTTGCAGACTTCCCCGATATTTATGTTTAGGATTTACCATTACAAACCTGGAGGGCAAACCATTTGTGGCATGTCCAAATTCTGTGCTGGATTCATGGGCTGTGCAGATACAATGGCAGGATCAAGTGTTTGGTTCTCAAACTCCAGCATAGAATCCTGTGGAAAAAGGAAAAAAACATAGATCAAATCCAATCCAATTTACTGTATTTTAAAAGTATTAATGTACAGAGGACAGAAATGACCAGGTCTAACAAAGGAAGCTTAGTTCACAGTTACAAATTGACGATTTTACTATACATTTTAAATCGATAAAGATACTAAAAATCCCAAAATGTATTTATCACAATAAAAATCCAGTCCATATATAAAAATTAGAGTGTATCTCACAAAGATAATGGAAGGGAAATTTTAATAGCCAGACAGAATAGGTGGTGATCTACTCTTTATCCTAAATTAGCACTTCATAGGAAGGAACAAAAAAGGAACACAAGAAGCGCGTGCCTCATTTGTTACCAAGGTGTCTACTCTTTCTTTGTGGAGGCAGAGGAGAAGCTTTTTATGATGTATTCCTTTATCTCCCAATGCTTTTCTAATTGTTCTAACTTCAGAGGTTTAAAAAGAGCCTTCAAGAAGCAACCCAAAGGTATTCTCTTCACATGTCGTAGACATTTTTCAAAACAGAAAATTTAGAACTAGCCTATAGAAGGGGTATTTTAGAGCTGGTCTCACTTAACCAGGAAACACTATGGCACCAAGTGACGCAGAACTCCCTGCCTTCTCTGCAGATTTAGTTCAAACAAGGACTGAAAAACTAAGTAACAGTCTCATTGCACTTTGACAGCAATACAGGTTTGTGGGCTTTGGACGAGATCTTGCCACATGGTACTATATGGTTCGCAAGACCACTGTGTTTTTCAAATAAACTACAGCAGACTCTTAAAATCATGACTAACAGCCACAAAATGTTATTTTGTGTCTTTGGTTCTAGCTTCACAGTACCCCATACCTGCATGAAGTTATATGGGCCCTGCATCTGCGCCATAAGGTCCTGTACTCGCTGTCTTCTAACAAGAGGATCTGCTTGAGCCACAGTAGTGAGCGTGTGAGGTTCAGGAACTGGAGGAGATGTAGCTTGTGTCTGTTGCTGCAGTGAATTTACAACCTAACAAGAAGAAAGCAATTGACTGAAACTTCAGCTTAAGATAACAATACACAGAAGTCACACAGTAGTTCTTGAAATTTATAGCTATTGCCTAATTCTTTATGGTCATAATTACTACAGTGTTCTTGAAGAAAAATACTACATCCTCCTACAGCCATGCCAATACTGGTGGGCAGCGACTGATCTGAGCACTTCACAGGATGAGAAAGTTTAGAGACTGTGCTCTATTTGCTTGCCATCTACTCCATTCCCCATTAAGAACATCACTAACAAAACATTTGTTCAATATTTCGGGGATATTTTAGAGCAGGATTTCAGACAGCAATTTATCAGCATTTGGAAATTTAAAGGAAGTCAGGGAAAAGTAAGTTACTGAAATATGCACACACAGAGAACAATTCTTTTCTCATACCTTCTTGGTAAGGCTAAGTAGTGTCAGAATTTGTCTTTTCTTAAGACTTCAAAATTGTACATTTTGATAGCCACGTCAAGACCTGAGTTCTCAAGCGTTATCCTAGCTAGCCGATTTATGGTCTCAGAGAACAGCAGGCAGCCTTGTGTGATGGAAAGATTGCAAGACAGCACCACGGGAGGACAGGAGGAGCCCAGAAGCAGAAGCACAATTTACAGTGGGCAAGAAAGCTCAAGATTTACTAGACATATTCCAATATAGTGCATGTAAGCAAATGTACAGCGAACAGTAACATGCTTGCAAATACCACCTTCCCAAACACAGCAGAGCAACCAGGAAAGCCAAACACAAGCATCTAAGAACAACCGCCACCAAATAGCTTGAAAACAGACAGTTACAAGGACAGTTGAGCTGCACAAAGCACTTTTGCATTCCTAACCACTTTTGCTCTTTAGGCAACTCCCATAATACAGAAGTGCTGTTTTCAATTTGCATTCATGTCAACAACTGTCCTGTAAATGAGGATCATTGTCAATAACTTGTCTATCATTTCTCTATCCCCATCATCTTTTCATTATCAATAATCTTCCACGTAAACAGGTAAGCCTTAAACTCACTGTTGCACAGGTTTTTAATTGGCATACATGCACCTGAAAGTTCAAAATATTTATGTAAAATACCTGGTTTAAGAAACTGCAGATGACACTTTTGTACAGCAGTCACGACAAGTGAAAACACAGTCCTAGTTTAGATCAGTTCTATAATCACAGGTCTGAACTTTAAACTTAACTCCCTCTATCCACCCTCAAAAGCCTGTATTTTTTTTAACTTCTCAAAGAAATCTACAGCATCTTCTGTAGGTTTCTACAGAAATGTCTACTCCTTGCTCAGATTTACAAACGTTTCTATGACATTCTGCACATGCAATTGCCTCACAAACCCTAATGACTCTTTCCTTGACCAAATCCCTAGCCATCTGTAACAGAGAATAGATTTCTTCCTCTTCAAGATTCCCTTCGGATCCCGATTTCCACTATGAGCCATCCAAAGAGAAGCAATGTGACAAATCCCAAGGAAATATACCCTAAGGCTGTCCATGCTGGAATACAAGCACAACTGCTCTGCTGTATTACGCAACCCCTAAACTTCAAATTATGGGCTATTTCCAAATTAAGAATTAAGCCTTGTGAGGAGAAAAAAAATGGGTTTTTTTGAAAAAGTTATTTAGAGCACATGTATAGACTTCTCTCGCATTACAAAGCTTTGAAATGAAAGTAAAGAAAAAGAGTAAGCCAGATGATTAGGTGAAACTTGAGAGGTAAAACCAGGAGCTACTCATCTCCTATTATTATAAAAAATGTCCTCAATTATTTGAGTACTATCACTCAACTTAGGAAGTCCAAGTAATTCATAACAAGTCAGTATCTTCAAGAAAAAAAAAAAAGCTGATGGAATAATCAAGAACACAGAACAGGGACAAAATTTTATCAAATGTTTTCTTTTTTCATAAATCGTACATTACTAACTTCATAGAGTGTATCCGTATTCCACACTGCTTTTTTCAAACCTCTTTTAATATCAAAAGGAACTGTTTATGGGCTATTCCTTATCATACCAGGTACTTTGACCTATTATAATCATTGTAGGATGAAACTCCTAAAAAAATTTCAGGTTTTGCATATTAAGTTGTGAATGGACAGGCTGTAGTTCTAAAGTTAACAGCTTTCTAACAGTCTGCTGCAGGAAAAAAGTAGCTAGAGTTCTCAAATATAAGAATCATTATTCAAAAATCAGATTATTACGCAACCATACATCTCCAGGGAGAACAGCAGCAAGGTGAAACTTTTCTTTTAGGAGAGGTGAACCTTTCTGCAGAGCAGTATTGGACTCAAACTGCACGCTCACCTCCCGACAGGCCCCTTGACCTTCTCAGTAGCAGAGCTGCCCAGACACAAGCCCAGGACAATGACAGGGTAGAGAAGGCCAGAGGGCAAAGGAGGAGAGGTAAAACCAGAAGTTTAATGAGACCACAAACCAACCAGAATGAACTTGAGTATTCTGGAAGTCACAGCATAGTTCCCAATTCTACACAAAATACACACACATCCATCCAGCCCAAGTTCCATAATCTAAGACACGGAGAACTTTGTATGCAAACAAATTCAGATTCAGGTACTTATTACAAAGGAAGCAGTTAAAAAAAGATAAAATCAAACAAAAAAATCACCATCAACAACCACCCCTGCCCCCCTCAATCCCCACTATTACCAATAAAGGACATCTTCAACAAAATTAAAACATTGTATATAATCCAAATGCTACTATGCTTTGGGAATTCACAAGTAAATTCTTCAGTTTAAAACTTAATGGAAGGCCCATACAGAAATGTCGTTGTGAGACACCATCACTTCTCAAACTATAAATGTACCATACCACAGAAATCCTGAATGTATCGCATCTACTTGAGGGTTACTGAAAAAGAGATGAGTTTGTGATAGTCTTCCTCTTCATAAACAATGATGGAAATCATTTGTGTAAACGTTCTCCATCAGAATACCGTCAGCTTCCGAGGTTAACAGCTATCAGTCACAGCTCTCTACTATACTAACACCACAACTGCCTTGAGCTGAAGAGCACAAAGGCTCTAGACAATGTGTATCATCGTCATTCTTTTCCCATACTAGTACAGTTACTGCACGTTATTCTTACTCCCACGAGGAAGCACCTGAGTTCTCAACTGTGCAATACACAGTCTTAGAGTTTAAGAACAGAGGGAAGCACGACAGACTTCAATCATAAAGACATTTCCTATACTCTCACTCTTCATCCATACTACTTGTATTAAAAACTAGAGAACTGAACCTCTAAGCTACTCTGGACGCTTGGTATAAACACAGATATAACTGGGGTATATTTCAAGATAGGTTTTAAAGTTAATGCTTCATTGGCTTCAGTCTGTCTTGTAAGAGTGTCCCAATCAAGCATGACTTTAATGTGTGGTTTTGGAGGGTTTCTTGGGATTTTTAAGAGATTACTTATATCACATTTAACAGCAATGGTATTTTAGGGTTTTTTAAGTAAGGGGATGGAATACTGCAACAAGATACTACCAAAATCATTCATATACAGGGCAAGTTTATTTAGTTAGTTACAGAAGCCTCACACCCATCCTAAGTATTATTAAATCTCTCAGTGGTCTTCAACACCTTAAGATACAAATTTCAGTGAGACTGACTGTAAAAACCAGGCCAGATAATCGTATCAAAATGGCTCCTCTCTTTATCACCACTTGAAGAGGTGATGAACACTTACTCCACTCCTACACTTTTAAGTCTGAAGACACCAAGGAAGAGAGTCTAAAAAACTGACCATCTGTAATTTGCTGCTGCAGAATGCTAAGGTGAATCAAAAATTAAGTCTCCAGCACCTGAAAGATGCTGATCATACCTGTTCCTAACAGATGGTTACAACCCAAGTTCCCACACATCAAACATTTGAATGAATCCATGTGACCTGTCCTTTCCAGTACAAGAACACCACAAATTCTAGTATACTAAAATGACAGACTTGTACCTGTAGTTAAATCCAGTCTAAATTACTAAACTGGGAATGGATACCAATAGCAACACACCACAAATATCACAAGTGAACCATCACTCAACTGCAGAGTAGTAACAAGTTAAACATTTGAAGAACTACAGTTTGTTTAAGCAGAGATGTACATACAGGCATATTTTATCGTCAAACTACGTGCATATGTATCTGGAGTAGGTATTAGTTGAGATATTAGTTTTCAGCTCCCTCTCCATGGAATTGCTCAATGAAGCGCACAACTATGCCATGCTGTCAGCAGATAAATTAAAGTTCTGTATTTGCAGCAAAGTTCTCTTAAAAAAAAAAAGTCTTCAAAAACTTGTTAAAGTCTTTTTAAGCCTAATAAAGTCTCATTTTCCCAAGCAAGCCACTATTGAACAAAAGCCAGTTCTCCACAAACTTAGCCAGACTGCGTAGTTTTTATTTTAGGTATTCCTGAGCTAAATATTAATTGAAGAATGAATAGTGAGTCCAAGCCTACTTAAAAATACGTATATTCTTGTATATATTGGGAGAGAAGGGGTGCAATACTAAAACCTATCATGAATTGTGAGTCAGCAGAAACAGGGATTGCAATTTTACCTGCAGTACACAAGATCTTACCTCAACCGTTTCAACTGTCCACTCATCTACCTGTTCCTTCTCACTACTGCTGAACTGAGTCTCTGCCATGAATTGTCTGTTTACATACTAAAATAAAAATAAGAAAGGGTATGAAAGTAAAAGTAAGTGGCATTAAAGCTATACAAAATGACAATCTTTCCGGTGAATAATACCTCAGTTGATTCAACTTCAGTTGGTTCAGTAAATTCTTCCGCTGGATCAGGCTCTGTAAGAAAAACATACCATTTATGTAGAAAAAAATCCCCAAACACACCCCCCTAAAACCATGTTACAGACCTAGAAGGTACGAAGTTAGATGAAAAAATCTCCCCCAATTAAAGCAGAATTTTGAAGAAGCGTGATGCTTTTTTGCAGTAATCACGTATCAAAAACATTTACTTTAAATAAGTCTCATAGACTATTACCACACAGTGGAGACACACTCCTGAGTCACATTAATACCTAATATTAGAAGCTTGCTATATATTGTTAAGGAAGGAGTTGCCTTATCATGCATCTTCAAGGGGATGGGATTTTGATTAGACCTGAAATTAGAGCCTCAGTATTGCTGACTTGTACAGTTAAGTATCTGCTGAGGTCAGAAATGAACCTAATGTTACAAGGGAGATAAAGAAACTTGTGTCCCAGAATGAAAAAAAAATAAAAATGACAGGACCTTAACAGAGAATTAAGCAGTAACAAGGATTTTCAGAGCTTTGAATAAATTATTTTTTAACAATCATATCAAATACTTGCTATGAAGAGTTATGTTTAGTTAGCCCAAATTTCAATTTTCTCCACAACATACTCAAAGGGGAAAAAAGGTCATAGATTTTTTTTTCAAGTTTTGTACCATATGCTCATGTTTCTTAAGTATGTAAGCATACTCTTTGCTTCAAAAACTCCTCCCTTCTAACAAAGGATTAAACTGGTGGAACCACTGAAAAATGGAAAAGCCTCAGGTAACCAGAACTTTAATCTTTGATCATTTTAACATCACAAACAAAATTTTGTTTCTAAATCACAATGAGAAGTTCTACAGGAAAACAAAATATGAGAGATTTGGCAATAATTTTCATTTGCATAAACCTGCTTCTAAACAATTTAATTGTTCACCTGGGTTCTTATTTCAGCAAGTGATACACTGGATAAATGAGGAAAGGTGTGTTCAAAAGGGAATACTACGACGTGACTTTGTCCCTTCGTTCAGCTGACACTCCGCAGTTACAACACTAAGCCTTTCCTTGCACATGATGAATGACCTTTAGGATGTGATCCCTAGGAAGGATTACAGTTCCTGCAGAGAAGCAGCTGGCAAGAGTCAGCCTCCCAGAACTCTTCTGGAACACGGCTCTGCTTTTCCTTCCTCATGGCTCAGAGCAGGGCTGAACAAACGGCAGACTGCTCCATATATGTTGCCTGGCTAGATGTATACCTGATTATCGAGAAATGACGTTTCTATTCAAAACATCAATACACCTGAAGAACTCAGAGACAGGTACGTTTTGCACTTAAAACTGTATTAGCAATTTAATTATTCTGATGAATCCAGAGACAAAACAACATGAACGAACATTCTAGTCACAAAGGATCTTCACATTCTTACCAGCTTCTGCTACAGTGTCTTCTACTGCAGGTGCGGGTGCTGCCTCCTCTTCCTCACATAATCCGTTCTGATGGTTATGGGTGCTATCAAAGTAACTAGTTTGAAGAATCCGTTCAACAATCTCCTTTAGCGCTTTATCTAGGAAGAGGGAAAAAGTTAAAGAGTAACAGTAAGTCAATCCTAATCATCTTTTCCTTCCTTTCTTGAAGACCCACATACATTGTTACCCCTTTGCTGGGAAGATGTTGCTGCACAAGCTAGTCCACGGACACTTCTGCTATGGAATTACTTCTGTCTTACTAGGTCATGTTAAATAAATAATCAACTTCCATTTAAAAAAATCTGAAGGGCAAGGAGTATGTAGCAGTCTCCACCAGAAGATTTGTGTAATACTTCAAAGTGAGGTAAATTTTATGATTTTAATTACCATACTGTTATTCCTGCTATTTCAAAAATAACTGGTTGCTTAGTTTTCAGTTTGGTAAGTTTTAGGAACTTGCTGAAGTTACAGTTGAAACTGATTTATTTGTAATTTCCTAATATAAAAAAACCTTACTCTAAGCCAGCTTCTTACAAAACAACTGTCAGCGCAAACAAACTTACACAGGTACCACCTTCATGAAGGTTCTTCCCCTGAGGTGAAGTGGCTTGGAACAGCCTTCATAAGCAAAACAGGCACAAGCTTGCAGTCAGTGCCTCAGATGAATGCCGTGGTGTCTTAACACATAAGAAATCAGCCAGGCAGCATTAACGACTGACTAGGCCAACAAAAACCAAAATAGATTCAAAATGGAAGATTCACAATGCATGTCTGGCAAGTGATAATCACTGTATGCATCAATACATACATACAGAAGAGCACAGAAAGACATTAATATTCACCTCTATTATAAGACAAAGCGAAACAGAAATGGCTGCCAAAGACATCCCTAAACGTTCATCCTGAGATGCAGATACAATACCCAGCCCAACTCCATCCAGTAAATCACTAGGTCTCCAAGCAGTGTACATCTGCTCTCTCCTGAAAACTGTCCCCATACTTCCTCCACCTCTTCAAAAAAGTATGTGGTACACATCTTTGGGGTCTCACAAAGATCTAATGTCACAACCATTTCAGCCTTGAGTTCTGGTAGAACAAATATTAATTACAAAAAAATACTAACCTGATACCTCCTCATAAACTTTCATTTCAACAATATAAACACTTTCAAGTTTCCTATTCTGTTACAAACAAGGAAAATCTTATTACCATTAAGGCCACAGTATTTTACAATCTTCTGTGTGTCACTCTTCAATAAAGCAGGTTAGATAACAATTACAATACTATCATGTAACTTTATAAAAAGAGAACATAAAAAACTCTTTTGACGGCTCAATATTACTCTAATGTAATACGGAAACACAGATTTTTTTAGGAAGGGGGAAAGGTGTTAGCAATTCTACCTACAAAAAAGGATTAACTTCCCTAAAACTTTCCTATTGATATCCAATTAAGAGCCTTCAAAAGAAGAAACAAGACAACTGCCTAGTAGGGCCTTTTTCTTAAGGTCTAATGTTAGAAGCTACGTATTTGTGAAGATTTGCATTTCTGCAAGAAAGCAGTCCATCTGCACGATCACATCCTGATTTACAGAGTTAATCAATCAAAACAGGGCAAATGCTTTTATTGCAGGAGAGAAGGGAGAGCAGAACATTACACTAAATCAGGCCAAGCCAGTTTATGTATTAGGTCGTATTTTTGACAAAGCTCCTTGTTCACACACACGTTTCCAGAAAACAAAGGATTGCTACTAAGCACCAACAGCAGCAGAATACTGCTGAAACAGCAGGAACAGACTAAGCTTAAACACCGAGTAATGCTGCATCAGTTAAAAAAAACCCCACTACACAGTAAGTTCACACTTCACTAAATTATTCTGTTACAGTCTAGCTAGGGTCTGAAAAAAAGCAGCTACTCTAAAAAACTCAGAGATAATTAACTGCCAAAGTTCTCTTAGATCAGACTCCGTATTTTAGTTCAAGCACAAATTCAGTGTGCTATCTCTTAATACAGAGACTATACTTACAGGTTGTTCCACAAACTGGTTTTTCCTTCCCTTCCAGTAAGTCCCACAGGTGAACAGATGCTTGCTCATACTGCTCATTCAACCTTAAAGAAATAATTAATAAGAATTCATTTCTTAGCAAGTCTTTAAATTACCACAGTACAAATACATCATTAACTGACTGACAATTATTAAGAAAAGTACTTCACTGCAAGCCTACCTCATGTTCATGTCTCGATCCGGGTAAACTAACTTGTAAAACTCATCCAGCATTGTCAGTTCCTCCTCTGTCAGTACTGGCACTCCATTTGATCCTTGTTTCAAGTCATTGCGCACTTCATCATCACCCAACTTGTCCAAAATAAACTGGAGCTCTAGTACAGTCTTTAAACGCTTCTGCTCGGCTTCTTCTCGCATCAGTTGCTCCCTGCGAGCTGTCTTTTTTATTGTTTTCTGGATCTGTTTAAAATGAAAAGACATTTTAAATTGCTTGAATTTGGATTCTGTAGTGAACTCAGGGTAAAAATAAATCTGAAGTGTCTTTTATTGATAAGTAGAGATACATCTTGGTGTTGAACTGCCACTTATCAATCTAACATTACAATAGAGTAACTTGTGAAATTTGAAGATATCCTGCTTTTGGCTAGGAAAGAGATAATTTTCTTCCTAGTAGCTGGTATAATGCTGCATTTTGGATTCAGTATGAGAATTACTGATATTTCAGCTGTTGCTAAGTAGCGCTTATACAAAGTCAAGGACTCTTCAGCTTCTCATGCCCTACAACCAAGCAGGCTGGGAGCGCAGAAGAAACTGGGAGGGGGCACACAGCTGACCGACCCAGACTGGCCAAAGGGGTATTCCATACCATATGATGTCATGCTTGGTATATAAACTGTGGGGAGTTGGCCAGGGTGCCACTGCTCAGGCACAGGCTGGGCATCAGTTAGCAGGCGGTGGGCAACTGCACTGTGCATCGCTTGTTTTCTAGATTCTTTTATCATTGTTATTACTCTCTCTCCCTTTGCTAGCCTATTAAACTGTCTTTACCTCAACCCATGAGGGTTTTTTTTCCGATTCTCTCCCCCATCCCACTGGGGGTGGTGAGGTGGTGAGCCAGTGGCTGTGTGGTGCTTGGGTGCTGACTGGGTTAAACCATGGCAGAAGAGTATCTTTTGAGCAGTCAAAAGGCTGAAAATTAAGACGAACTTTAAAATTAATGCCACAGACCTTGGATCATAGTGGATCTTGACCATATTCTTATTTGAAGTAAGTCATGCAAGAGAAGTACAGACAAGTAGTTCAGTGAAGTAAGTGCAGTTACCATGTCTAAAGTGTTAGACACAAATGTGTTACTTGAAACAAGCTCAGGTTGCTATGATCTGCTTCCTTTATGAATTATTCTGTAATCACTAAGTGATTTTGATCTAGATGCAAGTGGCAGAAATGTACAAAATTAAGTACCTTTCAAACAAACACCGTGGCTATTTACAACTTCCAGCTTCTATAGCTCAAGGAGGACTTACACCAATTAGAAAAGGTACAGAGAAGGGCAGCTCAACTGATTAAGGGGACAGAGCAGTTGCCCTATAAGCAGAGCCAAAGTCTTGGGTTCTTCAATTGAGAGGACTAAGGGTGATTCAGATTTTTCATAAAGGCCACAAAGCCCAGCAGATTATGTAAACAGAGTGGTTATTCATCATATCCCATGATAGCAGGTGGCACTCATTGAAACTACCAGGTCATCAGCTTAAAGCAGATAAACACTCTTATTTCTTACACACCATGAGAGGGATCTCATGGCATATTTTGCCATGAAAGGCTGGCGAGGTAGTACCAGCAAGTTCAAAAAGGATTTAAACAAATTCCTGGACATGAGGTCCACAAACAGACACTAAAAGGAACAGGTATGCCTCTACTCTCTAACACTGGCAGTTGGAGGATCACGGATGCTGGAAGGGAATGGATGACATAATCAGCCTTGTATGCTATGCTACACAGCACCTTCTACAACTGCTGTCATAACTGTGTCCTAAATGCATCACTGGTCTGAACCTACAGGATGCTTCTTTCTTCTTAACCAACCATCTAGCATTCAGAATTCAGCTTGCTCACTTTGGAACTATATAAAGCTTTCATCTTTTACAAAAAAAAAAAAAAAAAAAAAAGTAACTCATGACAGCAATTTTCTTCCTCTGCAGCATCTAAATTTCTTTTTTAAAATCAAAGACTTATCTTAAAATCAACTGGAAGAGAACTAACACCAATCAGAAAAAATTGCAACCAAGTTCGGAAGCAGAGCGCCAATTTATCACTTGCTTCTTTTAGTGGTCAGCTGACGAAGGAAATCTTTCAGGACAAACTTGTCAGAACAAGAAAGCTCTTCATTACTAACATTCCATAAACATACACGGAACCCTGATGCAAGAAAAACAAAGAAACGGCTTGGCTTAGAGGCCTATAAATTTACAACCACATCAAATGCAGAAAGCAGTTTATAATGTGAGGATGCCAGTGCCCTTCAAATTATCACACAGTCTGTTCACAAACTAAATACACTCGTTAGACCAGTCTGCTGCACCAACATCAACTACACAATGAATTCTACCAATGCTGCTGCTCTTTCTATAACTCATTAACTCTAACTGTATTACTGCATTTAGAATCTCCCAGTCCTGTAGAATGGATTACGCTTTCAGCTTGCCCCAGAATTAATTCTTCCTTGCAATGATACTGCGGAGGTCTGAAGTACAGCTCTTGGCACAAGAAATGAAGCAAAGCTATTCATATAATTGGAATTTTCTATTAGAGTTTTAGAACTTATTCTTCATTACACTGTCATTTTACATCCTAGATACAATACGAATCTAAAAGATTACCTGTTTTACTAGCATTCATTTAACGTCTATTAATCATGGCCCATACTGTAGGTTTAGACCATATTTGCAATTAATAAGACAGCAAGAATCTTGAAAAAGGACTGCAATGCTTTCATTGCTGAGACTTCACATCCCACGGTAATATAAAGCAAAACCCTCAGCCACTTGCCAAAGAGAGAAGCAGGCCTATGAAATCCCTGTTTTCTTTTAATAGTGTTACTATTGGCAGTGACTGTCTATAATGTTGCATGACAGGCCTCTTTTGCAATCACACTGTTTTCAACAGTTACATTTTGTAAAAAAATTACATTATTTTTGTTCCCATAGGCTTATGTAGTCCATCAGAAAAAATCTTTTATGAATTGCCATCAGGAAACCTGACACTAACCAGTACACAGACAAAAGGAAAATGGCCAAACATAGAAGAAACCATGAGCATTTCATCTCCTGTAAACAGAGGCAACTACTACACCTAGTTGCACTAGTGAAGAAGGGTTTAAAGCCTAAGTATTTGGTATTGCAGCCGATAGCCCACATTGCACCACTTGCTCTTTACTTACATCTTGGCTCAGAGCCATAAAACTCCTCTGCAGTTCTTTAGCAAATTCCAGATTATTTGTCACTTCCTGGTATTTTGACACTGCATCCTAAAAAAAAAAAAAAAGTAAACCATCACAAATAGAACAAAACACATACTTCCAACAAATTCCAACATTCATAGTTCCTAAGTAAGAAACAGCATCCCTGAATGGGACTGCAACAATGTTAAGTTGAATTTTGATTTTCACTGGCCAAAATACTGAAAAGACTTGTGTATGTCTTTAAGGCCTCTAGTTTCTTAGATAAGTATGCTAAAGCGTATGCATATATATGCTCACATGCATGATACGCTAGCTCAACATATGGCTTCAGCCAGTTTCTGACGAAAAACTAACTGGCAGGTTTGGGGAGAAGAGTAATCTGGCAACTTGAAATTGCTCAAGAGACAAAGTTTTGAGAATTAATGCATTGCTGTCTTGAGTCAGAACCAAAAATCAAAATGCTATACAGAGCATAATGTCCCCTCCTCCAGGAATCTTCACTATTTGCTATTTTCTTAAATCTAATATTCTGGTCTGCACCAAAGCAATACAAACTCCTTAAGCCTCTCTGCAGGCAAATCACGGGGAAAAAAAAAAAAGGCTGAGACATCTACTCTCCTGTTGTGACAAAATTAATAATGGATATGTTCTTGAGCAACTGAGCCAGAGAAAAGGTGCTTCTTGCTTTGAAAAACAAGGAACATAAACTATATTTGCTTTTTTTTTTTCCTTTAAGAATTTCCATTTGCAATACTCTTAGTTAAGAAATTTACTACACATTAGGTGATTTACAAAATTCATCATTCTTAGCTCATTTGTAGAAGCAGAAGACATAAGTAAAAATAACGAATACTTTCAGCATTTCTCTGACAAAAGAAGATCTTATCTTCATGAAGTGTGGTAGTAAGGCTGTGGTCTTCATGAAACTCACAAGCTCATAAAATTCATGAGCTTCCCTCCTCAATATTAAATTTCAGTTATCTGCCCTGCTCATCAAACAAAGCTTCTCATGGTTTATTTCCACAATACACCAATAAGAAATAAAAATATACAGATCTGATATTTCAGATTTCAGTTGGCACAGAACCTAAGCAAAGCCTAGAGAGATAAAAAGATCACATAGATCAAGGGAAGCAGCTAATTCTTTTAATTGTGAACAGCTGCAATAGTTGCAGGGTGCATTTTTTCTTCCTTCACTCTTTTCAATGTTAAAAATCATCAACAAAACATTGCTGATTACTGAGCATCTGGTAATCTCCAAGTATCAATATGCATGTTTGCATCATGCAACTGAATTTGATACTTGCTTTGTATTTATTACAACTGGAAAACTGCTGTTGAGTCAAGCTCTACAACAACCTGCTTTAAGAACCAGCCCCAACAAGGAGAGAAGCAGCAGACATCCAGTAAGTCCAGCTTATCTAGGGCGTCACATCTGCTGCACTGACAGCTGTGATACACACATGGACGCAGCTTATTTTGAGAGCCCTTCAGAATTTGGTCGGAGCTACATCTCTCACTAGATTGCACAACATTTACAAGCTCCCACCAACTAAGCTCCTTAAGTTCCCCCTGGGCACGTCTACTGCAAAGAAAGGATGATGTCCGGAGAACCTCAAAGGTATCATTTAGCTATTTCAACAGTCCTAGGTTATAATATAAGCCAATTTTCACCACACCTTATTTACAAGGTAACCTTAAACAAGCATAAAGCATTGCAACATGCACCTCTACCTATTCTTTCAATTTCTAATTAACAGAAAAATTGAGATGTTCTAGACAATAAAAGACTGAGGCCAAGTCAGAACCCAGAAAAATCTAGCTTTTAACAAGGTTGAAATACATCCCTTCCTCCCCTACCAAGATCAGAAAACAATTTAACAGAGATCTGGTTAGTATTTTTTTTTTCCCCCTTTTTACCAGTTGGTCTTGATTCAGACGTTCTCCCTTGTTCATTCGTTCCTGGTAATCATCAAGTTTGCTCTGAAAAGAAAGAAAAATGGTATTATGAGGAGCCTAAATCAGGTTACTGCTTTTTTCTACTTGTGCTAACAAAATTAGGTACCGTAATATTACAGTAAACACAGACTGTAACACATTACACAAGCACGCAACTGTCGTGTAGAAATAGTATCCGAGAAAACTTGTCTTCTCAGTTAAAAAATGTAAATACTTCCCCAAGAAACAAGCATTTTGACGTTATTTGGCCATCACAATAGATCTTCAGGACTAGTCTTTATTTCTGAGGAAATACACATTCCTCCTACTAGGGAGAGCACTCTCAAGGCGCATTTCCCTTGGTCCAAACAGAGCTAACTCAGTTCTGAGTCAGAGCTTATTACTACAATATGAAAAACAAGACTGCAAAAACCCCTGTCAACATTATTAACATTCAGAACTGTAATTCTTCGTACTTGCATCAGTTAAGATAGTTTTAAAAAATTTAAAAATTTCTAATCCTTTGTGCAAGAACGCCCACCAACACAATTCATATTAATAGCTCTAAATTATTTTTGTTCAAGAGCATGAAGATTCTTTTTCACGAGGAGAAACTGAAAGAGGAATCATTAGGTTAATTTTCAACAGGATCAGTTCTCCAATCTGCTAAATACAAAACCATGCTAAACACTGACATTAGGCAGTAGCAGCTAAAACTTCTGCATGCCAGAAGCAACAAAAAACCTACAGGTGAGGTAGAAAGGTTCTTCAAAAGGAAGCAAAGTCTGTAAGAATAACGTAACTATTATGCTCTAAGATTACACCATTTCTGCTTATATTTTTTATGAAGTTTGCCTTGGTCTTATTAAAGGAAAGCCATTAAAATGAATCCTTAACAATTATCTTACCAATCTAGTGTAACAACATGAGAAGGAAAGCAAACAGAAACACTTCATTTTGAATGTAAAATAATTAAAATCCCGATGCAACCACCGTTTCGGAGTTTAGACTTGCCACAAAGTGACACGTTTTTTTGTTGGTAGTTGTCTTAAAAAGTTTTGTACCATTTTTGTTTCAGGACATTTCAGTTAAAGTATTTTACTGGTATTTTTCTAGCTAATTCAACTCCTATGCTCAATCTCAGACCTTCTGTAAAGATCAAAGTCTGTGAAACAGTTGAACAAGAAAGCTCCTCTTCCAAAGTATTTGATGCCCAGCATCACTTACTAAAACACATAACCACCCTTGTGAGGCTTGGTGCTTTTGATGTCACCTAGTGACAATAGTTTACATATTTGGAAATCCTAAAGGTTAGATTTAATACTTAACTACCTCTTTCAGTGCATCAGAGCCAATAATGGCCTAGACAAAGTCAAAGAAGTAAGAACTCTGAGCTCCAAAAATACATTACTGGGAATTTCATGCTGGGGAGAGAAGATAGCAGAGTAACAGTTGTCAAATGCAACCGCCACAGTTGATAACATCTCCAAAAAATGCCCCTGAAGAGCATTTGACAGGAAGTAAGGTAATTTTACTCTTATACATACTAATTTTAGAATAGATGACATGGTTGGACAATCACAAAAGCAGCTTTCGTGATTTAAGAGATGTGAAGTCAAAAGGGGAGGGTTAAAGAGCTCAAACATTGCAACGCCCGAGTGCAAAGCCAGCCAGGTTAGCTGAAGCCTCCACTGCTTAAGGTAGCTTAAACCCTACAACAAACTGGCTTTGCAGACAAATTTTTAAAAGTTTCTGCTTGCTCAAGCCACTTACTCCCATGATGCAGATTACAATTCCCTTGGTCACACTGATGCAATTGTTTGTGAGGCTGCAGAGTAAATAGACTGCTAATAGGAGCCAGTTTAATCAGTGCCTACAAAAACACATTAAAAAAACCCCAACCATTTCTGTACTCCAGTTTCCAACACAAACCCATAAACAACAACAACAATGGTAAAGCAAACAGGATAGAACATCAAATTCTAGAACACTACTTAGATCAACTTTGTTGAAGAAAACATAGATTGCAAAATTATGCTGCAAAACACTCTCACACTCCATTTTGGTGGTTAAGGGCCTAAGGGAGGGAAGAGGCAAAAATACCCTAAATAACTATAATTGGTTCTGCATTCTGTTTCCACACAGCCTTGCTTCAGCATGGTTGGTATCTTCACACTATGCGTATTGCAATAACATATTCAAACAGTGCATACGTTTTTCTTAAATGGTCAAATATTCTTAAGGTCTAATGCAAATGCTTTGTTCATTTTCACTCAGCAACATATCAACTAAAATCCAAAGGGTAATATGTCTATTTCTAACCATTAGAAGTTACTTTTCTTCATTTTTTCTTCCTCAAAAATGGTCATATCAGAAAGTTAAAGCAAACTAAGGAAAGCCCTTTCAACTGCAATGCAGAGGAGAAGCAAAATGTGTACTTAGTTACGCGTTATCACAAAGATTTCAAATGCCAAGTAAGCGTTTTTTCAATCATCCCCAAATCCAAATGCTGCATTACACAAAAATATTAAGGAAGCAAAATGCTTTTTAATCTGTACTGCCAACAAAAATCTAAGAGCAGCATTAGTGCTGTAAAATAACTGCAGTAAAATTCCTGCTTAGCAACCTACTGCAGTGTCTGCAAGAAGATTTTCTTATTTTTACCCCCCCCCCAAAAAACTTCATCCTCACTTGTCATGGATATACATCTTGAACCATAAAAGCTAAACCAGCAGGAAAAAAAGAAACCAAGTGGGAAAGTGAGCATATAAAACACTCATGAATCAGCAGACTAGCTCTGCAGACAGCAAGCCACCGTGCTTCAGCTTTTTCCAGAGATTCCTGAAGTATTTTTGGAGTTCCCCAGCACTACATATATGCTATCAGGGGGAGGCAGGAAGAAGGTGGTGGTGTTCATTGCTTAAGTACACCCTAGATTTTATTTTAATAGGAATTAAAAACTGATTTTCTTTATTATGGTATGCCTTCCCCACACACACGAGTTCTCATCCCCTTCTCTGAATTGCCTCAAAAACGTTATTCTAAAGTGGAAAAAAATGCAGTTACGTGGCATTAGCTTCAGAAACAATACTGGTTTTAAAAATGCCTGACCACTCAGCTGTGCTGCTACAGTCATTTACAGTGGTATGCTATAAACTGGACCACTGGAATGATCTGATTAAAAATAACCCTTAAAAAAAGGGGGCCAGGAGCAGGAGGGAGACACTATATTTAACTAGGTAATTTCAATGGTATGGTTTATACCAGTCACAGCAGCACAAGTGTATATGACAAGCTGCAAGGTGGAGGGGGAGAAGGTAACCTCTCCAACCAGCTGAAGTAAACACTTTGTAATTCACACTTCACTACAAACAAAGAAAAGATGGAGGGGACTAGTGCAAGTCTGTTTTCTGAGATATCTCAAAAACATATGTATTTTTTTAACAGCATTAAGCAATTAAGATAAAACCAGAATTTAAAATACCTGCCTTATACACTTCCCACTGAAGCAAAAGAAAAGCCAGGCTATGAAACAGAAGTTTAACAACTTGGTTTATATTGGTACATTGTAACTTATTTGCCCTCCACCACCATCTCCACACTCATTTATCTATGAGTTTAACTTCTCCGCAAAGACTGGCCAGAAATGCCTACAACCAACCAAACCAGAACAGAACAATCTTCCTATTTTCTCAGAAAAATAGGCAGGAAAAAAATCAGAAAGATAAAACATGTGAACTGTATCAGTTCAATGAAACATGGAAGTTCAGAACCTCTCAAAAAACCCCCCACAATTCTCACGTTCACTGTCTGGGTACACTTCCTATTATATATACACACCTAACAGAAATCCCAAGAAGCTGTTTCAGTCCCAAGTTATAAGAAGGTCTAATCAAGCATTAATATCTATACTCCAGCGCACAAAAC
Source organism: Podiceps cristatus (assembly GCA_000699545.1). NCBI lineage: Eukaryota > Metazoa > Chordata > Aves > Podicipediformes > Podicipedidae > Podiceps > Podiceps cristatus. The sequence continues at coordinate 26,493 of JMFS01009889.1, forward strand.
ACTTACAGGTCTTCTGTTTAAACTGAATTTATTTTTGAAATAACAAATTTCTTGTGTAAATATTGTGTTTTTTCTTTAAAGTCTAGAAAGTTGGACAGTTTAGGAAAAAATACCTCCACGCTGTATTATTTTTTGAGTGAGTGATAAAGACATGCCAATTCGAGACTGCAGTCTCACGACCAGCTTACCCGGAGGACACTGAACACAAAAGGGGTATTCTGCTCACCACCCGTTCCTGACCCTTCCCACCTGCCAAGGACAGCCGTATGGCCAGACAGCTGGGTCAGAGCCTGAGCCAACCACACGCGCAGAGCCACAGAGATACAAGAACAGCCTGAGCTGGGACCCCCTCCTTCCCAAAGGAATGCAGAACCGATGGATATGTGCAGTCTTCAAAAGGTGAACCTTTTAAAATTGTGAGTTGACTACAGAGAAAAAAAAAATAAAATGCTGCTGCAGTAACCTAAACTAAGTTAAGCCACAGATGAGTTGAACTCCTAAAAGTTTTGGTGGCTGCGTATGGCCCCTCTTTCCAAATCACCACTCTGTATTTCCTATAGAAACACTATCAATCTACAGGTAACTTGACTACACCGCAAGAGACGTAGATTTTATTCTACACATCATTTATTTTCAAAATTAGTTACTTTTACAACAGCAAGTGAATTCTCGAACACAAATGGAGTTCTAGAACACAAACCTGGCTCTCCCAACACATTCTGTTTATCTTTTCCTTCTGAAAAGGAGAAGCATCAACAAAACATCAAAGCACCATCTGAAAAACTTAAATAACGTGAAGATCTTTCAGAGATTGTAGGACTCATCATGTACTTAATTAACCGACCTTGCTAGGAGAAATAATCCCTACGCTACATAAAACAGTTACAAACAAAACAGAGCAAGTTGAAACCAGAAAATTCCAAACACCAAATAATTTCATAGATAAACCTGCTTGCTTTTAAGAGATGAAGCTGGGTTATCCGAAACTGCTATCAACAGAGGATTTAAAGAAAGATTCAGGCTTTCAATACACAGTTTCCAATGAATTTTACTTTTTTTTTTTTTTTTTTTTTAAATCTCTGAATTTGAAACCAAGCTTCACAAAGAGAGATTCTGGAAACACCCACAAGCCCTGAACATCCAAGTGGCCCAAATAATAGTGCAAAAGCACTTAAAAGTGTTGCTACTGACAGGCAACTTGAAGCATTGGCACTTCCCTACCCTCTTTAGCTGCACCTACTAGAAAACAGATCTCAGCTTTTACTGTAGGTTCATAACTGTCTCCTATGGGAAAATCCAACATTTTATTGAACCAAGTCAGATCAACTAGAAATATCCATCCACCACTCCAGTGAAAATTCTTGGTAGTAACAGAGGCACTTCTTAAGTATTCATTTTTCAACCCAGTCAGGATTACACTTATTCTGACATTCAGAGACAAGCTGATAAAGCGACAGCATCTCAAGTTACCGGCCACAGCTAAAATGTGCCACCTTTTTAACTGTATACACCGAGCTCAAGTCACATCAAGTAGTTTAAGCTAAGACGCCTACTTCATATTTACAGTTGCCCAAGAATAATCTTTGTGATCACCTGCCCATACCTTAAATTATGTGTTAGCAAAGGAGTAATTTTGTCCCTCTGACAGAACATTTGGTTTGGAAGACTGTTTTTACCTAGTTCACACTAGGTAAACACAAGTTGAACGCAAAAATAACTCCCCCCCTCCCCACTTGTCATTGTATCAAGACATGAGTTTGATCTACATTCAACTGGCCTACTTGGGAGATTTTTCCCTCTAAAAACAAAAAGAATAAGAAAATGCAGGTCTTACTGAAGTATTTTCTCCTAGGGAATCTGGAGAGCTAGTAGGATGCTAACCTCAGATGCCTAACAAAAACCTAGAGGAGTTCATGCAACTTCTACATTAACTAAGCTTGTCAGCATATACTCAAGTTGCGTGTCTGAAGGTCTTGTAGAGAAAATACCCCTTCAATTACCTCTTGCACACACAAATATCTAGTCATCTAACAGTGGAAGAAAACAGGATAGCATTCTTCTCATTTCCAAATATAGAGATAAGGAGAATGCAGACGTTTTCAGGCCACATTTTCACATACATTTATGAACAACAATTCAATTTATCCTAGTCCCTTTTAACGCAAGTAATACATATTCTTTCAGATAATGAGGTGTCTTTTAGGAAGAGAAAATGAAAGCATAACTAATAATCCAGTATTTCTAGCTTATACAGAAACAATCCAAATAGTATAGAACTAAGTTAGAAATATTATGATTTGAAATTGTGTACTGTATTTTGATGGTCACACCACTTTACCCTCAGAGTTCAGAAGGAAACATGACACTAAATAATTTACTTCAAAATTTCTCATTTCGTCATAGAGTGACATTTCCTCAACTTAAAGCTGCACATACCATTTAAAACCTAAGATGGTACCTCTTAGAGAGCAATTATTTTTCATCCTTCAAAAGCCTGTGTCTAAGTTAAGTATATTTGTTCTCAAATACAAAGCTCTCAGAATCATCTCTACTAGCCTTTGTTAACAGCTGCTGACAAAGAAAGGATTAAATGTTCAACTAAGCAAGAGTTTTCTGTGAGATTTACTGGATTTTTTCACCCACTCCTGTCTGTGCAGCATCCAGTATGATTTTACTTTCTCAATGGTTAAAAAAATATATTCTTGTCAAAAGATTCAAAATAAAGGAAAATGAATGAATCATAGAATCATAAAATCATTTTGATTGGAAGAGACCCTTAAGATCATCGAGTCCAACCGTTAACCAATCACTGCCAAGTAATGAATTTGTGTAAGTAAACTTAGCAAGTAATAAAAGTACTGATGCTCATGTGAACAATACGCTTTGTTTTCAGGACCCTAAGCACGCAACGCTCTCTTTATTAAGAATGTTGATTTACTAAAGAACTGTCGATTCCCCCACCAAGGGAGAAGCTCAATCTTTCAAATTAGTAATTCTGCTTTAAGACACCAAAAGCAATTCATCTCATGACTTCTATAGTGTTTACATGAGAGTCCTACTTCAGTAAGTTTCAGAAATTCTTCAGTCCCTTAAGACTTAGAGAACCCTCTGAACTTTAATTCAGTGTGCGAGCACACCTAGCTTTTCTTTTTCAAGACCTAGCCTTAGCCTTTTCTTTTTTAAACCCACACTTACCTAACACTGAGTACCCCAAAGAGAGATACTTTAAGTAATTTTAATGGAACATCTTTCAACAGAAGCCATTTCCAGCAAAAAGGCACTTCATCCCCTCTGTTCACTTGCTATGACACCATAGTTATAAAAAGCAGTGACAGCAGCCACAGATACACAAAAAACCCACCCCGAACCCCAGAGCCTTCATGTGACCAGTATCACCCATTTTCACTCTCTTCTACCCAAATAATAGCTTCCCACACATCCTTCTAACTTAAGATACTATGGAAGTTGACTAAAAGTCCATTCATATACAATGCAACAGCTAAGCCAAGTGTAAATTATTTATTTTTAAAGGTAAATAAAAACGCTACTAGAAAGGAAAGCTGACCTGCACACCAGTAAGTGTGCTTATCTTCTTTATTACTTCCAAGTACAGACTGGATCAGAAGAATGTCTACCTGCTAATTTCAGGTTTTAAAATATAAGTTTTGAACATCACAGAAAAATAGAAAATTTTTGTGTATGTTAGATACAACAACCATTTCAAACCATTTTACTGTACTAACTAGAGAGGTACAAATAGATCTGCACTCTTTCTGAAGTTGAGAACCAGTATTTGTCTGTACATGCATAGTCATATGTATTAGTGACAAGTTTAAGACAGACATCTTGTCCTATCTATACACGACAGTATTCAGACAAGGATCAAGAAAAGATCCTCCTGTTCTGAAACTTATCTAAAAGCTCCTGCCTTGCTACTTTTTGTTGTTTCGTTTTTAAAAAACAGGAAAATCCCACACCCATGGGAAACTGCACTGTGCACATATTTACAGGTAAAGCACAGCTTGTTTCATTTGCAACTCACCTGTACAGACTGATTTACTGCTCATATTTCCACCTTCTACAAATATAGAATACTAGTCTAGATTACTAGGAGCTAAAGTGCTAGTTAAAAGAAAAAAATAGAAGAGTAATTGTGTCTATATACTTCTAAGAGCGAAAACGGATTTAGGGCTTCAATGCAGACATAGGATTACTTTTAGTATTCCCTAATTTTAGCTTAGTAATACAGCGTTTTGAAGCAAGTCTTCAGGCTACATGTGTGTTAGTATTTTTCTAATGGACACCTCACGCTCTTTAAGTTGGAAAGCCCTCTGAGGCTCATTTAATCTAGCAACACCGACCACTGGATGGGTGCCACATAAACCGTAAGTAACCACGACACCCTTTTTCTCTTCTGTCACCACTAGAACCATCCAAGGACCAGGGATTTAGTAGCTGCTATTTCTAAAAATAACTCCTTAAAGGCCGCTTCCAGCTGACCTAAGACTCCCAAAGGGGTGAGCTTACGGCGATGAAAAACGAGAGGTGAAAAAATCCCTGGGTGGGGTGGCCAGCGGCCCCCGGCTTTGTGCAGGCTGCTCGCACAATGCAGTTCCGCCGGAGAGGCTGGGGCTGCCTCCGCCGCCGCCATGTTAGCTCCCGCC
>KL256896.1:0-10404 GCA_000699545.1 Podiceps cristatus
ACATTCTATGATTCTATGATTCTATGCCTGGACACAATACTACAGGTGGGGCCTCACGAGGGCAGAGTAGAGAGTGACCATCACCTCCCTGTTCCTGCTGGCCACCCCTCTTCTGATGGAGCCCAGGATACCATTGGCCTTCTGAGCTGCAAGAGCACACTGCTGGCTCACGTTGAGTTTCTCGTCCACCACGACCCCCAGGTCCTTCTCAGCAGGGCTACTCTCAAGGAGCTCTTCTCCCAGTCTGTATATATGCCTGGGATTCTTCTGGCCTAAGTGCAACACCTTACACTTCGCAGTGTTGAACCTCATTAGGTTCACCCAGGCCCACCTTTCCAGCCTGTCAGGATCCCTCTGGGGGCTGCCTTTCCTCCTGCTGTGTCCACCGCACCACTCAGCTTGGTATCATTGGCAAACTTGCTGAGGGTGCACTCAATTCCATCATCGATGTCATTGATAAAGATGTTAAAGAGTACTGGTCCCAAGACAGAGCCCTGGGGGACACCGCTTGTCACCGGCCTCCACCTGGACATAGACCCATTGACCACCACCCTTTGTCTACGTTCTTTCAACCAGTTCCTTATCCACCGGGTGGTCCACCCATCAAATCCACATCTCTCCACTTTAGAGATAAGACCCGAGGTCTCCAGTGTCAGTCTGCATCTCATTTTTAATCATCCTGTCTCTGTGCTCCTTTACACACCATACTGTGTTCCCATTTCCTCAATTGCGCTGTGTTTATAGTCCTCTACACTATAGCAGTTAGTCATAAATATTCTGTTCAACATAGAATAACTACTTTTTACTACTATTTCTATTAAAAAACCATGATTCTACCAAAGAAACATAAACAAAACAAGAAAGGTAGAACTACATAGTCATTAGAAATATTGCTGTCAGCTCAGTACGTTGAAACCAAATTCCATGAACATTAGGAGAAGTTCAGATAAAGTAAACCTGAGAAGCTTCAGTCCTGAGTCCTTGGAAAATCAGTAAAAAACCTGTGGCTTCTTACTGCCAATGACAATACAATTGACTTGCCTACAGGGTGCAAATATATCCAGGAAACAGAAGCAGGGATGTGGGAGTTAAGGAGTTGTAATCCCTGGACATGTAGGAATATGCTGAATGTAGGAGCAGATACATAAAGAGTTGATGTTGTGGTTTCTCAGTTGAAATGGCAAATCCCATTGGGGGATTATACAATAAAACTTACAGAAAAAGGCCTGTTCAAGGCAATAGATATTAACAGTACAATGGAACTAGACAGACTAATTGAATGCATGCGTGCGTGTGTATTTTTGGGGTTTTTAAATTTCAGGTTTCTATTTGTATTTTTCCATTAAGCTGGAAGGTATTTCTCTCTTTTAATACAATCTTCTTTGATTAGTGCTGCAAGAATAAACTGGTGTTTGCAACACCTCTGATTTCATATGTGTAATGATCTGTTGTTAGAAGGTTGGATGATTACACTATTAAGAATCTCCATTTATTTCCAGTACTAAAAGGAAACTTTTTTTTTTTTTTTCACTCTAGATAAGGAATATTGGATGATCTGCATTTGACAAGAGACAACAGCTTACTAATTAGAATTGTTTCTAAAAAATTCTATTTCACTGAATAGATGACCTGCACTTATTAAACATTTCTCTGTTGATTTGAAAAATAGCCATGATCATTTAACCATGATTATACAGACCTATTTTCAACATTTTATTTTCCATAACTGGTGTTTATAAGGACTAAGAAAAATTAAGGAGCATTGCCAAGACAAGCTAGGCAGACTGAGCAAACAGCTCTATACACCGACAACTTCAAATACTTTTTAACTGAGTAATCCAGAATATGTTTGCAATCTAATACTAGGGGGTGGGGAGGAGGAATTGAATTTTGAGAAAGGATGTGGAAGAAATCTCACGCATACACATGCATTGTTAACAATCTTCTAGAAGTTAGCTAGTACATGTTATCAAAAAAATATCCAATATTGGAGGAGGAAACTTAAAATATGACAGAAACAGTATTCGTTTATTATGTGAATTCCTATTTACAGTGATGTAAGTATGTAGCAAGGTGACTCTCTTAAACAAGTAAAATGTGAGCAGCCTGACAATCCACTTGCAAATTATGTGTAGACAATATGCTGTTCAGCATTAGAGAGTTTGACACAAATCATGCTATTTTAGTGCTGAGTGATAGCTCCTAGCTAGCATACACCCTAGCATCCATTAGTGGTCTTTTTCTCAGGTGCTTCATTTTACACTATGCAGCTACAATCGATAAACAACTTCTGAACGGACCAGAAAGTATTATTCCAAGGCTCAGCAGCTGCAGTACGTTGTCATTGCCTTTTATTATTTTACCCATGAAAGTTTCAATTTCACCACCCCTGAGACCCTGAGAAGAGATATTTTTTTTTATTTCTCCTTAGTATTCATTTTCTGAAATAACAACCTGAATAGTACCATTCTCCACTGTTTGTTTGCAAACTGTTTCATGTTTTAAGTAGTCACAACGAAAGCTTTCAAAGAGCAGGGTCAGCTCTTGGAAACTCAAACAATAACAATATATGCACAGTTCCCCAGAAATTAGCATCTATTTCTAATTCTGAATGTGTTATTTTGACTTTCAGCAAAAGACTGAGGTTAAAATGCTTGCCTCATTTCAGTATTCTTTTTTTTTTTCTTTTTTTTTTTTTTTTAGTTTAACAAGCAAAAGCCAAATATGATTCTGACTCCTTTCAAGGGTGCTTTATTATTTTGACAGATCTCAAGCAGCATCTCAGATCAGCAGTAGCAAAGCCCTAGCAGTTACATGTTCAACACAGCAAACTGCTTAAAACCAGGCACAATAGACTACAACCCCCTGCCCGACACTGCTGTGTCAAAGGTGTATCAAAATGGATACAACAGAGGCAATCAGATGTTTAGCAGCATTTTTTTTCTGTCTTTCACAAAAGAAGTTAGGATAACAGTGTTAAGATAATACAGGGGTCATGTTTTGTTTTGTTTTGTTTTGTTTTTTTCCCCCGTCAAGCATGAACAGTTCTGTTCCTCTTTTACTGTGACAGTGAACTCCTACATTGCTGACCTGTGTTCCCAACTTGGGCTTCTTCTGGCAGAAAGTTTGCAATCTTACACAATTTCAGTGTCCCTGTTCAATTTGAAGCTTGTACAAGATACTTTGGGGCCTTTCCTTTCCAAAATGAAGCTTTTAAAAACATACCATTCCTCACAGTATACACAGCCCTATTTAATATTGGCTGATGCATTACTACTTTTTGAGACACTAGGAATAAAGCTATATAGTACAAAGGAGGATCTGAAAGTGATAGTTATTCAATCACTTTCAATTGCTTCTTTATATCACTGCAATGAAAAAGCTTATTGTATCTTTTCACCATCCCAAATTAGGCTTGAATTAGAGACAGGCTAAGTTCTTTGAAATATAAAATGTATAAGCACAGGGGAAAGAAGCAGCCCAATGTTGTTGGTTACTGTCATTCTGAATAGTGTAACTATTCAGTCACATGGAAACTGTAGTTCATGGAAAACCTACCTTGTGTTTTTACCTCATACATTCTTCCTTATCTAGAAAGTTCGAATCAAACATCTTAATGACAGCCACTCATCTAAAGCCAGTATTAGGGTAGGGCAGGCAGCAAAGAAGTTGGAGGAAGAAAACATGTTGCAGATGAAACAACCAAATATCCAGAGCAATTCTGCTGCAACGTGCAGAGTGTACAAAGCAGTCAGCCCACTACACAGATCTGGAAGCACTGCATCAAGCTCTGCTGGGCATCCTCACTCATTGTTTAAGGAACAAATTGTGTAATAAACAGCCACCGCCATAGTGTCTGGGAAAAATCAGATGAAGTCAATTTAAAAGAGATGTTATTCCTCTACATGTTCCAGTGGATGAGACATAGCTATTTGTCACAAAGTATCAGTAATATCTTTTGCAAGTGATGTAAGGCATAATTTCCATGACTTCATTTTAGCAACCAATGCATTTAAAAAATTAAGACGAAGTTTTCAAGATTTTTTAAAATAATTTTTATAATACTAATGGTAAATAAGGATGTTATTTAAAAATAGTACAGAAATGTCAGTACCTTTTTCTACCAGTTTTATTCTACAAGTTATAAAATGTGGATCTAGTCTCTTTGTTGTTTTCATTTAACAGAAAATATTGATCAAAACTGCCTTTTCTTATGACCTACAACAGCAAAACAAGAAATATCACCAAAGAGGGAATTGCTTCATATCCCAACCTGTCATTGAAGAAACACATTTCGTGCTGGAATGACTGGTTTTTAAGACTAAAACTGGAGGGGGAAAGGAAATATTAAAATCAAAGTTGGAAAATTATTTTTAAGAAATATTCAGCTTTCAAACAACATAGGTTGCTATGCCAGAGAAAAACATCACAGGGAAAAATGCTGTAAATGGAGAGTGGGTGATCATCCAAAACTGCCTGTCATCTAATCTCTTATTTGAACATACCGTGAGGGAAAGAATAACATGTTATAGCCATACAGTTATATTATTAGTATCATATTAGTACCTGTCTGTCAGGAGCTATCCTAGAAAACTGTCATTTTAAAATAAATAGCAAAACAGGTTAAAGATAAAGGTGCAGCAGAGAGATGCTAGTTATTTTCTAGAGACTTATTATTGAGGGGGGAAAAAAAAAAAAAAAAAGAAAGTAAATATTCTGAATTTGAATTTCTGCTCGCAATTGTAGCAGATAAATACTGGATAGACCCCAAATGATTTCCTGCTAGGAAAAGTAATGCTGTCTACTGGGAGGAAAACTTCCTTTTAGTGCGTCAGATTGAGTTGCTGGTATAGCCTACAAGGATGCCCTCAAATCTCAGCTGAAGAGACGTTAAAAATCTTCAGATAGCAAGTCCGGTCACTAGATGGCAGAATCTTCTAATTAGTTAAGTGTGATTTGTTATTTAACCACCTCTGGGAGCAAAGCTGTCTCAGGTATGAGAACAGTGCAGCAAGTCGTTCTCATCTTCAGTTGAGCAGTAGACCACAAATCTTTGCTTCTCAATCCAGTCACAAGTTTTTATCATTTTGTAGTTTTTCACAGCTACCCTTTCAAGGGGGAAAAAATAGTTTATGTTATGCAAATTACTTTCAAGTAAGCACAGAGTAGTGCTACACTAGTAATTCTGGCTCATATTTTCAAATGCCTCAGTAGGGATCCAGAAGCCAAATTTTAAGTGTTTGAAAAAATCTTCCTACAATGACATGGACATTTGCCTGGTAGTGTTTGACATAGTATCTTACAGCACTCATACAGTTCTGAAGTGGACAATAAGCAAATCTAATAAAAATTTGAAACCTTTAAGGAAAACATAGGTTTTCTCATGTATTCATCATTTTTGTGGCAATGTTGAAGTGAAAGCAGATCAATCTGCCTAGAGGGGCAGCAACTTTGCTCTACATGTAGTGATATCAACTGTGGTAGGTGGGGTCTTAGGCGACTCTGAGTTTCTTTATCTGTCTTTATGCCTGTTATATCCTTGCCTTTGGGTAAATACTGCTACTGCAAATTTTAAAGTCCTTTGTGCCTTAAGTGATATCTCAGAGACACACAAGAGAACTCCAGAGGAGCAGAAACTTAAACCTAAATTCCTTTAGTGACAGCTGCAGACACTCAATTGAGTGGATGTTTACTCTTCTTCCATTTTGGCCATGGAAAAGTAAGTGAAGTTACAAATTGTGTAGAGGGTTATATAACATGACATCAAACCTTTATGTAGATGACTCTTAAAAGACAAGGCTCAGAATTAATACATGTGTTCAAAAGACCCTTCTACAGTAACAGTTCAATTAAAAGCAAAAGCAGAGGATATGTGCTTAGCTAGAAGGAAGTGATGACACCAACGAATAATAACTCCAACAACTAAGGAGAGAAAAGGGAGCAAAAAGTACAGAGTGAAAAAACTCCTAAATGATTGCTGCAGAAATTTCAGTAGGGTTCTCTCTGGTACACACAAGTATTGCTTAATGCAGGAGAAAGTCCGTTGACTTAATTTATTCAGTTTTTAATAAATGATGGAGCAGTGTTTACATTGCAATGAGTATTTTTAGATCTTAGCTGCAATATTTATCAAGGTGCTACAAAATGTGTCAGAAGCCTCACACTGCTTTTACATCTCATCTAGTTATGACCTTTCTGAGCGGTTGACTAACAATTAATTGAAGAACAGCTAACATGGCTGAAATAATGGTATTTACAAATTGTTATGGATAATACTAATTACTTAAATTGTTTTGCTACATGCTACAATTTCTCTATATGAAGGCAGACAAGCTATATATGCAACTTGGTACACTAAAGACAAAGTTGCCCATTACAGCTTTGTTGATCTAATGCTTACTGATACTAAAAGAGGGCAGTTTCTTTCCTTCTCTTACTTTCTCCACCATGTCAGCAATAATCAGATCCTCTGCACAATCAATACAATTTGCTGGACTTGTAACAAAAAAATCATCCAAACCTGATCTGGCAAAATTAAATCATTAGGTTAGCAAACTGAATCAGCTCCAAGCAAAAGGTCAGAGGGAAGTCGCAGCCAAGAGACTAAGGGAAAGGTGAAAGGACTATCCATTCTGGAGTGGAAATTTGCTAGATTAGCTCTAGTGTATTTTCAATGAAACATCTATTTTATGTGAGTCAGTGAAAGAGACCCCAGACTCTGATTATACTTGAACATGTGAATCCACATTTCCTGAATCTCTAAGTAGGACATTACTTCTGCAAAATTTTTGGGTGACTCAAGTGACAAAAAACCCAGTATTTTGATATTTGCATAAGTCAGGAAGATTGGGCTTGAGCGCTCTTTGTTGAGAGGAGTCAGAATTGCAACACGCTGTTTGGTTTCTTCTCCTTCGTTGCTCCCTGGTGGGATGTAACTTTTATGTTACATGTTTTTATCCCTCCCGAAAGGAGTATCTCAGCACTCCTGATGCTAATTATTTTCTATTTGCTTTTGTTAGTTAAACTTATTGTCTATTAGGTAGGATGTCCTGTGCATTTGCAGTCCCTTTTGCTTGTCTTGATCTTTATCTTGCAACAGTTTTCTGGATGTCTTTTATGTGCACCTACACACATCTTTGCTTCTTTGGTTGTCACATTAATCATGCAAGTATTTGAAATGTTTATACTTTGTGTCTGGCTATGCCATAACACTTAAAAAATACTTGTATACTGTTATTGGTTATACTGGTTTAGTATGCTAATATTTAGCTTCAAGGCAAAGTAGTATTAATAATATCCTGATTGATGAACCTCTAATTTATATGTGGCCTCTACATGCAGCATGGTTTTTGAAAATGATTGCATAAAATGTCTTTAGAGCAGAGCAAATCCACATTATTCTAAAAAGAACAACGAGTATTCACAAAATATTCCTACACAGATATCTAGTGCTTGTTCAGATCCCTGTGTTTTGGCTGATACCATTAGCTAAAGGAGAGGGATCTGCAAACTTTTGTTACCGAAATTATGCAGATATACTCTGGACTATTGTAGTGGATAGATTTAGTTATAATATCTATTTTATTGGGAAATTCCAGTTGCATGAACATAGATAATTGGATAATATAGCATAATATTATAGGTATTAGATTTTGTATAATACAATGCTCCAGTTTAACCTTTATTGACTGACACCTTGCCCAGTCTCATTACATTTATCACCAGTTTTCAAATCTGGTGTTTTATTCTTAAATCAATACTAAGTTAGATGATTACATGGAAGACTCACATCTCCTAAAAATAAAAATAAGAATGCCTAACTTTCATGGTTCTGAAACCCAACCTGGAAGGAAATAAAAAGGTCTCCAAACCTCCCTGAATCTTATTTTGGTTCCTTCAGTTCCTGGAACTGGCCATGGAAGCGTGTTGGGTGCCCATCTGTCATTCTCAATCTTGTCAGTTGGTCCTTGAATCACAACATAAGTAAATGCAAGGGGGAAAGTATCCATCAGCATGGAGGTTTTTTCCTCTCTTAACTGCACTTAGCCTTGCACACGTTTTCAGCTTTCAGTTATGAGAATTATGTCTTAGGGATTTGCTCATAATGAAAGCAATGCATAAAGTACCTCAGGCAATACCTCAGTTCTTCAGAGATGACCTTATCAAAGACCTCAAAATAAGGTGTTGCCTTTGGAAATATGTCTTCCTACTCCAACATTAACTAGATAAAGAGGATAAACAAAACGTATTTAATGTTTTTCAGAGCAGCAGAAATAACATGAGGATCAGTAAAACTATGCAAATCATGGAGTAAAACCTATCCAAAAGCATCACACAGATGTGTCAGACCTTGACTGCATCTGTCCATCTCTGACTGGCTAGATTTATTCAGTAATTGCTTTCAAAGAAGTAACAGATTAACATGCTGATTTAACAGTTTCCATACTCATGATATTTGTAGCACATTTGCAGACCAGAAGTTGATAGAAACCCCAGTGACAACTGCTAATGGGTCTTGAATAGAGAGAACATCAAGGAGATTGGCCTAGTTGATATGACTAGTGAGGCTGTTGCTGGCATATGCTGACAGTCTAATACAGAAAGTAGTAAACAGGACAACGTAAGCACCTCTGGGGGAAACACATCCACGGGCATCCAACACCACACTGGATGGTGGAACGGCTGAGCTTCTGATGGAACTGCTATACATGGAACTTGAGCCGCCAATCCAGGACCCCAGATGTGCAATGGTCAAAGTGAGTGTTCTCTTCCCCTGAGACCATGGTGCTGGTCTGGCATGACTGAGAAGTGTGTGTATACTGCAGAACAGAGGTCTTCAATTAGAAATCACTGTCAATGTGCTATTTTCATACTACTAGGAAAATAGATTTGAAATTCTATATAAAAGATTTTGTGTGATTTTGGTTTTGCGCCCACCCCAGACCTCATTTCCCTGTGACAAACTGCTACTCTAATCTAAAAAGAAATGCTTAAGCAAAAGAGCATGTATTTGTATTTTTCTATGATTTTAAAGCATTCTGCCTATAATATGACTTGGCTAATGTAAAATTTGACTCCTGTACTGTACTAGTAGGCATGTATTGCAGGGTTTTTTTTTGACAAATAGAGTGGAGGTTTCCAAGCAACAAAGAATTTTTAAAAAGCCAGTCCAAAGCAAGCACATAACATGCCTGCATTTACCTTAAAAAAAACCCATAAGACACCAGAGGGATGGGTCCTTCATAAAAATTGCTATAGGTCTTTTTCTAAAACAATATTATCTGAACAATATCTAGACATTTCCCACCATAAAAGGTTTCTGCATCAACTTCAGACTGAACTTGCAGAAAAACATTGTAGTGATTGAAAATATAATATGCTAAAATTTGTTAACATTTTTCATTTATCACTTTAGAGAAGAATGACACTAAGTTAACTGGATACCACAAAGCAGAAATTAATTCTGAAAAATTAAGACTACTGCAGCCCAAAGTTATAGCACTAAGAAATGCAAGTTTCCAAACTCAGACATAAACAAATGTGAAGTATGAACTTATTATGACATGTACTCAACTATGGTGGCAGACCAAGTTCAAGGTTTCCTTATTTAGTTTAAGGAACTAGTTTAAGGTAGGTGAGCTTTGCAAATGTGTGTAAGGAAATAATCGGACATCAATTAAATTATAGCTTGTGATGTAAATACAATCAGAAGAAATTCATTAGTCAATAAGGTGAAAAATCTGTCAGTGGGGAGGAAAATAGGAAGCAAGGTAGAGAGGCAGCCTCCATAAGGTGAAGGTAACTGAAGCAACAGCAATTGATACATCCTTTCTTTCTTGCTGTGCTCTGAATGCTTCACTGAAGCTAATGGGGGCGGGGTGGGGGGGGAGTGGAATTAAAAAGGAAAGAAAAAGGGGAAAAGCTTGGACTGGCCACCATGAATGGATACTGAAGATCCCCACTCTCTGAGTTACATCTCTCATCTCTACATTGCTAAAAAATGAGATTTAGGGGTTGGTGAGATCTGCAGACAGAACAACCTTTCATTTTCCTCTTACACTGCAGACAAAGGGATGAGATGAAGGTTTGTCCCATTTCAGAGAAAAAGAAAATATCTTCTTCCTTTCATGGATTTTTGTTAGTCAATTTAAAAACATTATTTCTTGGAAATAAGCCAACAAGTGAAAGATTACTAAATGTATATGCAATTTTTTGTAACTTCTGAAATACATTATTGCCTCCTGAATTGTTGAACTTAGAGGCAACAAGGAGAAGGGGGGAGAGGTGGGGGGGGGGAGAAGAAGAAGAGGAATCAAAAACAGCAAGAAAAACACAGTCTGTTTTAAGATATTAGGATGGAATAAATTGAACAGCCCCTGGTCATAAAAAAAAAAAAAAAAAATA
>KL256896.1:10496-30657 GCA_000699545.1 Podiceps cristatus
GCTCAGAAGGTGCTCGGCGCATTGATAAAGCAGCTATAAAACAGCAGCAAATTTCAGTCGCCCAGGCCTCTGGGGAATACACATGCAGTCAGTTTGTCACAATTTGGCAATTACTTCTGTGGCCAAGCAGTTTGTTATTAGGGATGTAGAAAGTGCTTTTTCAGAGAACAGGAAAAACATTAACAAAACCACTGGCGCGAAGCTGCAGGAGCAGCCCTTACCTACACCACTTACCGTAAAAACAGGAAGGAACCTGATTGTGAGAGGCTTTGAAGCCCTCTGTGTTTCAAAAGCGAAAGACGTCTGTGGGAATGGAAGTTATGCGAGTGTTGCACGTAAATAACTGCGGGTGAGCCATGCCGGCGGCAGCAGTGACTGCGCAGGAGCCCGCAGCCAGGAGCTGCTCCCCTTTGCCTCCCTGGCCCTGTGGACCAGACAGGGCAGAGAGGGGCAGAGGCACTCATTGCTGGGCTGGGGAACATTTGGATTTTAGCCACAGCATCCAGAAAAAACTCGTACTGTGGGTGTTAAGAGAAAGAAAAATAAGATATGCAGTAGTGGTGCTGCCAGTGATACTCTGAGAGGATTGGGAGCATGGGCTTTGCCACTATGACAGACAATTCCCTTGCTCTTTCAGGCAAAATAACAAAATATTTTGTCAGATTAGGTTCACATAAACATACTGCTAACTATACACAAAGATGCCGGGTCTAGCTTAATAAACACTGGTGCTCTAATTGTCGATTTCCAAAATACAAAAACAAATAGCCGTTGGAGGGCTCAAACACATCTTAATATTATGCCAGCCCATGGACTCTGCTTGGCCACCAAGCAAAGATGAGATGTAAATGTCATTACACAACTAGCAGTGAATATTTGATGATCTAAATATCGAGCATTGTGGCTAACAAGGTGTAATTATGAGGTGGATATTAAGACGTCCTGAAATTTAGTTTGCACATTCCTCTTTCTAACTCCCTTTTGCCAAAAAATGCTGGCAGAAGGAGGATCTTCTACTCCTAATGGCCACCATTATTAAGCTCAGTCCTTTAGACATAAAGTATTATTTCTTGGAAGACTCACAATAATTTTTTTTTTCCTTTATACAAAAGCCAAACCCATGCAAGTAAAAATAAAGGCAACTAGATTTTAATTTTACCATTTTCACATTGCATCAGGTTAAAGTGTAGTAATAAGAGAATTGTGATTTCTGCTAAACCAGATGATTGCAAATTATTAATTTATTCATTTATTGCTGAAGAATTGTGAGAATGTTTGGTCAAACTAAGTAAAGAAGAAGAGGTTAATTAACTAGATATGTAATAGACTTATGACATGAAGGATATATGACTTACCTAATTGTTAAAATCATCTCTTGTATTTTTAAGTGAAAAGAAGTGAAATGTCTTCACAGATTTTTCTGGGAATTACTGTCAGCTGAGGGTTATTAATCATCTTTAAAAAGCAGCACTCTAGGTAAGTGTTCAGATTAAGTTAAACAAGTCCATTTAGAAAGCACATTGACAGTATCAGTTAATAATATTATAAACTACTGAGGCTAGTAATAGCTTTAGTGTAAAACTAGGTTATATTTAACACTGTGGAAGCTGGAAGGTCCTCACTCTGACGGGAATCCACTACGTAAAATAAAAAAAGTCTTGAGAGGGACATTACTTTCTGTGGTGAGTTGAAATTTTAAATGGACTCCAATATAAGCAAAAGGAGGTAAGATGGAGTGCAATTATCACTATTTTTCTGGTAAGTAAAAGAGACAAAAGTTAAGATTCAGAGTACGCACAGGCCATGTTTTCAAAAGGGAACAGATTTTGAATGATCCCAACATGATCAATTCCTGGTAAATTATCATGAAGGATGCCAAAACTGATGGAGCTCCTGAAACTCTGATCCATGAGAAAACTCCCTAGCAACCCATGAACTCACACCTGCTTTTAAGTACATTTTCTGGCTTGACTGGGTCAAGTTGGAGCATCCTGCTAAGAAACAGCTGACAAATAGGTTCTCAAACACTTCCTTGACATTGTCAGAAGCACTGACGGATGGATTTCCATTTGTCCCCTTGCATTACAAACATGTTCAAAGTAGTCAATGTCCCCCACTCTTGGTGGCACATTCCCAACACTCTCTTCAACTCACTTCAGCCCAGACAGGTCAGGATTTGTTCAGCAAACTTGTAAAGTGACGATTCCAAGCCTGAATTTTCCAAACACTTCCTTGACATTGTCAGAAGCACTGACGGATGGATTTCCATTTGTCCCCTTGCATTACAAACATGTTCAAAGTAGTCAATGTCCCCCACTCTTGGTGGCACATTCCCAACACTCTCTTCAACTCACTTCAGCCCAGACAGGTCAGGATTTGTTCAGCAAACTTGTAAAGTGACGATTCCAAGCCTGAATTTTCTTTTTCTGTAATTTTCTTTCCATTCACATTCAAACTTTAATTATGAATTTCATGATCAGTTGTTAAGTAATTTTTATTCACGCACTTTTATAAATATATGCTTATATGTAAAATAGAGATATAAATCTGCATGCATATGTATAAATAAAAAAATGTATACATATTTTTAACCTTTTAAATATATAAATATATATAAAGTGAGAAAAGGAAATATTGAAGAGTCTGCTCTATGTGAGGCCTTTGAAGTACTACTGGGCCAAAGACGGTGGCAGGGCTTCAGCAGTCAGCTCCAGTCAGTGTCATGATCACTTGGGGTACAGCCATGGCAAATAGCAAGGTTGGGCCAAACAGTGGCTCCCTTTGATCATCACTGTCCTCTGTCTGTTTTCATTTCCATGTTATTAAGCACTACGGTTATTCTCCTTCTCAGCCTTTCATTTGTGCCTGCAGCCAAAAATGAAAGTCAGGAAAAATTAATCAAACAAAATGTTTAACAGACGTCTATACTTCTTATAAGAAACTAATTGGCTAGATACTTCTTTAAAGAGCAAGATCAAAGATGCTGAGTCCTACATTCATGAAATCCATTCAATCAACAAAACCAATAAAGAGCCAAAGTGTTCCTAACCACAGCAATCACCCAACTCAAACTAACTTATCCAAAGAAACAAACAGAAAAAAAACCTAAACCCAAACCAGAATTTGGCCATATAAAATATTGCAAAGGATTAATCTGATATGAACCTTCCTGAAAACAAAACAATCGATAGCAAAGTCAACTGTTGAACATGCAAAAAAGTTATCAAGGAAGGAAAAATAGAAAACGTCTTCAGGAATGAGCTTACTTAGTAACCTACACTAAGTGCATGGGTGTGGTGTATCTTTTAGTGCATACTAAAACAAAGGAACCTTGTCCTCATAAGACCCTATTTGTTCCTGTTCAGTGAACTGTTGTCCTCCACAAGTTTTATTTGTTCCTGTTTACCTGTAAAACTTTCCCAGTGAAGATTCATGAATAACCTTTTACTTAAGTATGAATGTAGGCTGCAGGATGATCCTATATCTCAAGCCCATTATTGGAGGCGGTAAGGGGAAGAAATTGCAGAGGAACTCTCTCTTTTGGACATTCTTGAATTTCATTATCACTAAATTTCAAAACTAAAATTTATTACTTTTAAGGTAATTGTCAGTTGAAGGAAATATTTGTCAGCTATCTCTTCACTGTGGAATAGCCTGTTTCTCTTGAATTCAGGAACAAACAAAAAGTGGGAGGTAGTTTCCTTGTCCCACACTGCATACTGTATCTACTGTTCCTGGTCTCATTTGTTCATATGGCAGTACAACTAGAGTCTTTTTTGGTTGTTAAATGAAAAGTAGTGGTTTAATCAGCCACAGTTCTATGACGTGTTTTCAAAACATGCTTCAGTGCTTAGCCAGAAAGCTATCAAATGTATACTGATAGTATCTGGTTCTAGATAAAAGTACATTTGAAATTATTATTTAGGTAAAAATTATAGTAAGATTAGTATAAATGTTTAAGATCTTTACCCTGTATTTTGTTGGTCGTATATCGTGAAGTTCCTTATTACTACAGGTTTTCACAAATTAAGTTATAGAAAAAGACCCAGTTTGCCAAATTTCTTGTTTCCCTGTCAAATTTGAATTGTATAATTTCCTATACAATATGTCCACAAAACATTACCTTGAAGTGAATACCTAAAGTGATTACCTCACCAAATCAAAGTTGATGAATAATTAAAACAAGAATCAAAAACTGCTGCCACATAACTCAGGCTATTACATTCTTTCCCAGAAAGAAAATAAAAGTCATGTCATGCATTGCTTACTCTTCAAAGTGAAAAATTTATTATACTCACAGCCCTCCCTTGTAATAGATTTGAGAGCAAAATGCTTGCTTTACTTTCATCTCAATTTTGCAGTACTATTCAATGGAAAATACTGGAAACTGAAGTTCCATATGTATTTCCAATAATAGTAATATAAATATCCGGAGGCAATTTTGCCAGTGCTGTTTATTAGTGCAGTTCTGTTTGGTGTTTAAACACATATGCCAGATTTTGCCTAGTTTAGAATCAACTTAAAGTGGATAAATAAAGTTTCAAGGTGCTACAAGATTGTTTCTGGCTCAAGCAACTACCCTGCCTTGTTATTTGAGAGCTTAATTAATAAGAAAAGAATGTGATATCTTTTATTCTCACTGAAACCTTGTACCATTCACTATCTATTAAGTAACTTTTTTGTATTACATCAATTATAAAAATACATCACATTAAAAGGAATGCTTGCACTCTCCTCCAAAAACTCTGGATACATTTATTTCTTCTTTTTTTTTTTTTTTTTTTTTTGTCTTTTTGTTTTGCATCCTATAAACTTTAATTAGGTCATTTCATCCTGAGGAATTTACCTTTTAATTTTAAAATATAGTTTTAAAGGATAGGCTATTAATAGCTTTGTATTCACAACAAAATTATATACTGTTTTTTGGTTTTATTCTGTGACGACTCTTTAGGATAGTTGGGTGAGGAAATAGAAAACAGAACAGCAATTTTTCAGGTCTGTGGTTCTCAGTTTTTGATTATGCTTCTGGGAAAAAGAAGAAATGCTGAAAAAATATCTTGATTTTGCATAGAAGTCATTCCCCTATGAATCAATCCTTTTGAAATCCCACAATGAGGAGTCTTCTGGTAAGGAATGAGGAAGAAACTCTGTTTCTGAAAGGAATCTCTACTGAACTGTGGGTACATTAGACCTCACCAAAAACACAAGTCTTACTATCCCTGGTCATTTTGGACTTTGTTTCTCATTACTAAATTCAAGTGTTATTTGTTTCTTGTTATTTTATTGATGAGTTAATTTTTAAAATTATATTGAATATATTTATCTATCATCCTTCACAGTCTACTCTGTTTAAAAAATAAATAAACATTTCCTGAAATCCAGCTCTGTGAACACCCTTCTGCCAATCATAGGCTTAGAAGTGTCACATGTTCAAGTTGAAAAGGCAATTTTCAGCAAGGAATGTGAACATCTGTGAGCTTTCAGAAGCCAAATGAAGATGGTTCTAGTACTGCTGTTCACAAACATACTTTTAAAATGCAGAGTCACTACTCAAGTACAGAACCAGAACTCAAAAATTGTCAGGTAACAAAAAAAATGCTTAAATGCTGTAAGAGGTAATGCTGTTTTCCCTGAGTTAAATCAGCATCTTCTGTCTGTATTCACAGCAGACAATTGAAAGAAAATAACACTTACCCTATCCACAAGCCAAGAACATCTTGTGTTAAAGCTCGGTGGAAAGCATGCTGACCTTGGCTAATGGACTTTATCTTGTCATAAAATATATAATCAAAAAGAGAAAAAAATAGAGTAGCAATTTCTCCAAGTCAGAAAAACTCTGACTGGAACTCATAAAAAAGCCTGGTATTGATGTCCTGTGTTTGAAATCAAACAAAGAAAAAAAGAGGTGCAGAAGGGGCCAAATTTTAAATGGATTGTGTGAAAGACATGCTAGCTCTCTTAAAGCCACACAAATGCAAAAGAGCCAAACAATTAGGGCTTAGAAAAGAAACAGCAGTGAAATTTATGTGCATGCCAGCATCTGAGTTGCAGAAGAGGTGGGAAAAATATAAAGGCATGAAGAAACAATAACTATCTCTCTTCTAGATATTTGTTCATAACAACTTTAGAGGGCTTAGGTCTATCTATTCTATTAGCATGGTAGAAGCTATATGGAGCTGGTACAAATGGAAAGGTGAGGTAGAAAGTACGAGGTTAAATAATGAAAAATAAATTAAATTTGTGTACAAAGACTTTAGTGGACCATTTTTTTTTCACTCTTGATTGGTTGTCCTTCACAATCTGGATGACTGCTCCTCAGTCAATTGCACATCATCAAATGAATTACCTAACTCATTTGCAGTTAAGCAACACTGAAAGCAAAAAAGTGAAACAATCTCCTGGTGGACACTCGTTTTCTTATTCAGCTAAAGAATAGAATAACATCTTCCAAGTTTAAAAAAGCAGTCATGAAAATCTCCACATGGCTCCTTCTTAATCAGTCACCTAAAGAAATAAATACGTTGTTCATGGACTGTATTTTATAGTTCTCCTTCACTGAACATATATTTCTCCATTTCCACCTGCTGTGTTTCAGAGTGCTTGGTAGCTTGACACATGCCTTGTACACGCGGTGCAGCAAAGGATGCTCCTGTGCTGCCTCCCCCCATGCATGTGCATACTGGGCAATAAATGTTTCACATAAATTTCATCAAGCAGCCTGAAATCAGAAACTGCTAGATACCTTATTTTCTGAATATCCATGTTCCCACTTACTTGCTCCCTTTCCTACTCTGACACAGTAACTCTGGCATTGATTTCTATATAATAAACAATCCAAAGATTGTTATATAAACTGTCAAGACTGACAATCTGTGCTCCTATCCAAGAATAATTTATAGTCTGTGTTTCAGTCATTCCTTCTGAGGAACGTAGGTTGATCTCCTCAGGCAAGGGAAGATATGAACATAGTTTTCAAGAAAGCTACAGCAAATAAGTCAGATGGCTTCACTAGCCGAGCTTCCTTCAGTCTTATTAGACAAGAACAACCTTATTCTAGTCTTTGAAAAAACAGGCAGAGTCCTAACCCCAGGCTGTGGATACTAAGTGGGCAACAGCCTTCTTGTTACCTTTTCACGGGTGGCAGGATGTACAGCATTTAATCTGTAACTATGATATAAGGATGAATTTCAGGTTTGTGCTGTAGTTATAACTGTGGTTTGTTTACACACATAGCAGACTTAGTCACCAGTTCCCTGGGTGTTCCAGTGACTTCCCAGTGAGTCTCTGCATAAATGAGATCATGGACTGATTTGAGACCACGGACAGCTTTGAGACAATGAACTGATTTGAGACAAAGTGTTTGACTGAACTCCTGACACCCTCAAAATAAAGTATTTGATTAAATGTCCTAGGATCTTCCCAAATGGGACTTTCAGACAGCCCCAGAAGTTGTCCTGCCAGATCTTGTACTACAGGGGTTGACTGACTGGCAAAGGTTTTGTGCTTAAATATGTAGATTTATACCTTGGATGAATAATCCCACACGCATAGTGACTCCCCATGGCAGTTCCAGATGTAGAACTGCCCACACCAAACAAAAATCGATATTTTTGTCAGTCAGTACATACCTTTATTTGAGCTCACACACTCTTTTCTCTTACTGAAATCTGAACAATTTGAGTTAACATTTCTTCAGTTAAGCCATTCAATGGACTGGAAGTGCTTTAAGCAAAAATGTTGTATCTGGTGAATATTCTGATAGCTTCACATTGCAAGAAATATGGTATTGAAAGCATTTTGGATGACCTGAAAATTTATTATATGCTATTTCATCCAATGCTGAAGGTAACTATTACAGCATCTCATATTCACCTTCATTAGAAACTCAGCTATATTCTCTAAGTCAGAGCATGGCTCATTCTTTTGAAATTAAAAGAGACTCCTGTGGTTTGAAAACCACAGCATTATTTTACCCCATCTAATATTATTTCTAAAAGGTATTGTATTCCAAGTAGCCTACTGATCAGCCTTTTTCCTCAGCAGACTGATTAAAACACACCACAAAAATTAACAGCAATTTCAGCTGTCTATTGGTAGAGAAAAACTAAAAAGTCCCTAAGCATAGATTAATAGAATTAAAAGGGTTATTTTTCAAACTTTCCCCATGACAAAGACTGAGACATTTGTGTCAACAGCAGCACAAAATACATCTGTAAACATGCTAAAGAATCACTTGCAATATTTCAGAATATTGTTTGCAAAGATATTTAGTGGATTTTTATTTTAAGACGTTATTTTGTGCATGGGGGGTTTGGACAATACAGGGAGACTGTAGAAATCATGACTCTGCTTTCCTAATTTCATTTCAGCTGCCCTGAAAGGCAGCTGAAGAATAAGACAGTGGGAAGCAGATGTTCCATTTCCTCAGGCTCCCTGGCACTTTCTAAACTCCCCCAAGGCAGCTACTCTGACTCATATGGAGGCCTGTAACATAAGCCGGATCTTCTGAACTCAGACTTCATAAAACAACATTGAAAACACAGAGAGGCAAGCATTTCAGTAGTGATTTTAATAGACAAACAATCATAGAATCATAGAATCATAGAATTGTCAAGGTTGGAAAAGACCCTTAAGATCATCGAGTCCAACCGTTAACCCATCACTGCCAAGTCCATCTCTACCATGTCCTCAAGCACCACATCTATCCGTTCTTTAAACGGAAAGAAGTTTTTCCTAATATCTAACCTAAACCTCCCCTGGCACAGCTTGAGGCCGTTTCCTCTTGTTCTATCACTTGTTACTAGGGAGAAGAGACCGACCCCCACCTCACTACAACCTCCTTTCAGGTAGTTGTAGAGAGCAATAAGGTCTCCCCTCAGCCTCCTCTTCTCCAGACTAAACAACCCCAGCTCCCTCAGCCGCTCCTCATAAGGCTTGTGCTCTAGACCCTTCACCAACTTCGTTGCCCTCCTCTGGACACGCTCCAGCACCTCGATGTCCTTCTTGTAGTGAAGGGCCCAGAACTGAACACAGTACTCGAGGTGCGGCCTCACCAGTGCCGAGTACAGGGGCACTATCACCTCCCTGGTCCTGCTGGCCACACTATTCTTGATACAGGCCAGGATGCCGTTGGCCCTCTTGGCCACCTGAGCACACTGCCGGCTCCATCACAATATAATTCACTTAGGAGTCCATTCTTATTTATTTTTTAGATCTGTATATTGGACTGTGAAATTAATTCAGGATTTAGCCATGACAAGTAGGGAGTAGTCACTCTGTTGAAACAGCAAGACTATTGAATAGCAAGACTTATGAAGAGGAAGAAATAGCAAAAGCTGATAAAGGATTTATAGCTGATGGCAACACATATGTCTTGCCAGGGTTCTTTTTACTGTTTCTCTCTCCACTAGCCTGCAGTGAGTGGGATAAAGTCGAAATTGCCTTCCTCTGCATAGCCGGGCTGAGACGGATAAGCTGTTTTTTTGATGATCAGAATATGTGTATATTGTGTAATGGCAATGTAATTAAGGCAGGTCTTCCCTTTGGAGAGCAGGGTGTGTGTGCCAGTTTTTTAGACCTATTCATCCTGAACAGTGATGTTTTTGGAACTCTTTATGGATTCCTGGACAGAACAGCTGTTTAATCCCAATGACACAGCACTGCTCTTGTCAATGTCGCAACTCCTTGAGGCAGCAAAGGAACATCTACCATGCTTTAATCTGCTGAATCTTATTGGTAGTTTCTCTTTAGGAGGCCAGGATACGGTGGGGTTTTTTGTTGTTTTATTTCTCTTTTTGCTTCAGTCTTACTAGAACATAATTAAAGATGGTGAGGGAAAACCCTGGTTTTTTCCCAAATAACATTTTCCACCTTGCTTATGACTTGCATTTTTTTCTTGGGGAAAAAAAAATCTTTACTTATACTAGCTGATGAGAATTTTATTAATATTTGTTGTGTGTCTTCTTTGTATCTGTGTAGTATGAGTGCTTCCTTGCTGTGAGGGCTACTTGAGACAATTTTCCAATGTTAGACTTTATGGAGGACTTAACCGAAATGCAATTCCTCTCATTTGCTTTCCTTTGAAACAATACTAGTCACAGGTTTTGCAGCTACTCTGCACACCTCAAACTCACAGAAAGTGTCCAGCTTGGAATATGCAGAGCAAAAGTCTATTTTCATGGCTTTTGACACTAGTGAACACAGTGCTCAGCTATTCAATAGCTCTAAAACATTTCCAACTCTTTAATGGACTGCATGCAACAGAAAGATAGTTATGTGACAACAGTAGTCTTTCTGCACTTTCTGCCTTCTGTTTTTCCACTAATTTTGGTGTTGACCTTTCTTTGTATGAACAGAGCTCTTTGAGAAAAGAAGTAGCCAGTTCTCCTTTATTCCTCTGCTTCATTTGCTACCAGGGAGTTTGCAGGCCAATGAAGGTTGAGTCTGAAGTAGAGGATATGTCTGGCCTTATTTATTACTGAATTTATCTTTTCTTGTTACTTTTGCAGTGAGCTTCCTCTTACGGGTAAATAAGCACTGAGAGTGATCTGAGGAAATAAGGTTTTGGGTAGATGAAGATGAAACACGTAGAAAAAGTGGCAAATTGTAGTGACACCTAAGTGTAAGATAAATTACATCCTGAGGTAGCAAAATGAATTCCCTGACTACACCGTCCATTTGCCATTATCAGCCAGTCTGTATATGCAAGACTATTCACAGAGTGAAAAAAGAGTGGGTGAGGATAAATTACATGTCTATTAAGAAGTGGGGAGTGCCACAGCTCAGAAATAAGAGACATTGGGGTCACCTGTTTAATACTAAAAATCTAAAATATTAAAGGAATCTGACTTAAAGTTTATGTTTATCATTTTAGAAACAGACATCTCCAATTCTTCTCATGTGCTTTATTGAATTATGCTTCCATTAATTTGACAAAGAACACTGAATAAGGTGAACACATTTTCATTTCCAAATTTCCAGGAGGAATATTGGTTATTGCCACATGCCACAGGACTGTAGTACAGGTTTTCTTCTGTTAAATGAGCTTTGCAATAACAGGAAAACACCAACAGAATCAATCCTTACACAGCTAATTGAAATAAAGACATTGGGAAAATAAAAAAGACATATCAAGAGCAAAAGTACACGTGCTGAGCTACTTGTTTGGAGCAAATTTCATAGAGTTTGATACAGTCTCCATTCATCATTTTCAAACTTCTGTAAAAGACTGTATCTTAATAACTATGGATCATTTTCCTATATGATAGACATCTTCTCAAAATTTATTAAGCTTTCTCTCCATTAACAAAACCCTTTTTTTTGCCTAAAGCAAAAGGGAAATGAGTAAAATTTAGTTTTTTCTATACTAAAAAGCAGTACTTTAATGAGAAAGTAATAACCATTTATGAGATAAGGTAATATACTTTTTTTGTAAGTTTCATTAAGGCTTCAATGGTTGAATGAAATATAAAAATTATATAATTATAAATTACAATACATTGATTATTTGAAAGGTGTGCAATGTCAGCAGCAAGAGAATATTTTAAAGACAGAAAAATTTCCACTATAGAATAATAGAAGATAAACCACTCTCCTGTCAAATCCCTGAAATTTTAGGTAACTTGCAGTGTCCTACAGAAACACACATACAATTGTACATTACTGTACATCACATGTTGTGATGATAATTGTGATGTACAATGAGGGAGTGCGCCTTAGGCAATTCACCTAAAAAAAATCTGTGATTTTAGGAAGAAAATAATTTTACTCCAATTAAAGTCTTAATATTGTCATCTTAGATTTTTTTCTTACTGTTAGATTTTATACATTACATATACTGCATCAATCACATTTGCAAAGTGAGGAGAGATGTGCATACATCTGTCTACAAAACTAGGATAATCCCTCTCTGGACATATTTAAGTGAACATGCATTTTGCTTGATGCACCAGCATTTTGAAGGCTATAGTTTTCCAATCTATTGTAATATGGAATTTTAAAACAAGTAGGATAAAGACTGTGGATGTTTCTGTGAAATAAAATATTTCAGCATATTTTTGTGACTGCTGACTGTGTTTTTAACCTGCAAATTTTTAAAGTCTGAAGTTAGTGACATTGGAAGTCCTTCTATGTCAAAAAGTCAGGTTAAATGGATATCATTCTGTGAGGTCAATGACCTCCCAGAAAAAGTACTCAAATTTGATATCCCCATATGCTTTAGAGAGGAGTTCCCAGAGAGTAAAGACATCCAGATTATAATCTCCAACAAGTGCTGAGCATGTGAATTTCCTGGTTCGCTTGGGTGCAATTGATAGTGCTGTAGCCATTGGTTACTCACATAATTTTATAATGAGTCCTTTAGACAGACCTTACACAATTCTACTCCTCCAGATTATCCCAGAATTAGATATCCAACTACTCGCATGCAACACTGAAGATGCATCATCAAATAAATAATCTGTAGCTAGACACTCTGTAAATCTATTAGCAGCAAAGAGGGTAGCCATTACAGCCACATAACAATTTTAGCTGTATAACTTTCTAAAATTAGAAACTGATGGGTGCTTTACTTGCCAGGCTTAACTAGTAAAAAAACCCTGTTTATTTAATAATTTTTTAATTTAACCTTGGTTGCTAGTTAATAACACTTGTGAAGAAAACTCACAGAATTTTTTAGTCTATTGCTTTGAGATAAGTCTTCAAATGTATGAAAAACTTTTAATGGTAAGCAATCCTGAAACAATTAAGAAATGTGAAATCTTATGTATAAACTAATATTTCACGGAAAGTGAATTGAAGACTTAATCCTAAATATTCATTTGGGTATTGAATGATATAATTCTGGAGTTATTTTTTTTTTTTAACAATGCAGAAAAAAACAATCGCTTTGTTAAATACTTTGGAGTTGTAAAATTATCTTCCATTCTTTTAAAAAACAAAGAGTATTTCAGTGTATTTTGTAGCTCATAAGAAGGTTACGAACATGATTTTTCTCTGGTCTGCAATTGCTGAGAAAGACAATGTCCTTTAATACTTTTGCCACGAAATCTTCTCTGTAGATTTTGCTTTTAAATCCCAGAGATTATCCATAGGAAATAGTTGAGCAGACATTAACAGAATTAACATCTTGAAATCTACATCAAATGTTCTTTGGAGGACTTCAGGACTGATGCTTTTCCCAGCTTTATGGATGCATCTTCCTGACACTACCTCTGCTGGATTGAAAATATATTTCTTATTTCCTCTTATAAAATACAGAGGTACTTTGTCTAGGTTTTAAGAAATAGGAACTACTGGAGATCAGAAATATTAAATCCTGTGGGGGAAAAAAAAAAAAAAATAACAACAATTTTAAATTAGTATCTTTGGTCAAGAATACAGGATTTTATCCCATGATAAGGAGGGTACAAGGGTCAAGCCCTTACATTTGTTCAAATTGGTCCGCATTAGAGGTTAGTTTCAGACACTAGTTCTATGTCTGACACGTGTAACCTCTTCCACATCCACATCTCAGTTACCCAGCAACAAGGCTGGTCTATTAGCAGAGCATACAACCTAGTTCTTGCAAGAGTTAGGCAACCTAATAAGCAGAGAGATATTTTCTGAATCTACATTCTCCTGCAGAGCTATTCTTAACTGCAGTCTTCCTGTATATCCTTTTGTCTTTATGTCTTGAGACATAAACATGTTGACACATGATTCTTTAGGAGGTGCTGAATAAGTAAAATTCAAATGCAGCAGACAGTTTTCAAATAATGATGTGCAGAAGCATGAGGATGTATTCCAGGCACAGAGGTTTCAGCTCACAAACAGCCCAAAGAAGCAGGGGTTAACCATCTCTAAATCTAGCACAAAGCCTTTCTCACAGTCTAAAGGAAGAGATTTCATTCTGAACTGAAACAACTACTTTAACAAGTTATTTGCTACACAATCTCAAATAAAAAAGTAGGATTAGTAAAGCTATTAAGGGTTGTTACCACATAAACTACAGGTGTAGAAAGAGGAAATGATATCTTCACATATGTAGTTAATCGAATTTCTGTTATCAAGGAGAAAAATATGTTAGCTTCACAAGCAAAGCTTAAAATGAGGAAAATCATGTTGGACTGAACTCAGAGCAAATCTAACAGGAATGGGACTGAAGGCAATGAGAGATCCTGCATAAGGAGGCATTAGCACTTTCCAGTTAGTCAGCAGTTCAACTTGACAGACTGGAGACCTGTCGTGGTTTACTGCCAGCTGGCACCAAACACCATACAGCTGCTTGCTCACCCCTCCTCCTACTCAGTAGATGAGGAGGAGAATCAGAAAGAAAGGAAAACTTGTGGTTTGTGGCAAAGACAGTTTACCAGCACAGAAAAGAACAATATATGATTGTTATACATTATTAATATTAATAATAATAATAACACCACAATACAATGATAATAGAATATACCAAATAAACAATGCACGGCTTCTCATCTCCCAACGACCCAATGACCAACATAGCTCGTCCCAAGCAGCGATCATGGAGTGACACCAAGAGCTATCTCGGAATGATCCCAAGAAGCGATCCCAGAAGAGCAACCTCCCCAGCAGTGATGCCGGAACCACAAGTTCCAGAAAGAGCGAGGGAAGGAAGGCAGAATGAATGAACAGCCCAAATGAACAGCATCCAGCCCATCGGCTGATCCCCACTTATGTACTTGGCATGATGTCTGAAGTATGGAATACTTTCTTTGGCAGGTTTGAATCAGCTGCACTGACTATACCCCTCCCAGCTTTTTGCACCTGCACATTGGCAAAATCTGGGAAATGTCCTTGATCTCTTGGCAACAACCAATAATATCAGTGTATTATCAACATTCTTCACATAACAAATCCCATGCTAAATCCAAAACACAGTAGCTACTGGGCAGAAAATTAGCTCCATCCCAGCCAAAACCAGGAGAAGATCACACAACATTCTATTGTACTAGCAATCACACGTCAGCAAGCAAATACTGGCAAAATCATATTTTCATGCAACATATATCTCTTACCTCAACACTAAATAATTTTTTAGAACAGCTTCATAATCAAAATCTTTTACAATACTTCAGGCTGACGTTTTTGGAAATACGTTCTAAAATACTCCTACCATTTTGAAGTCAATGTATATATTGGTGACATGGATTGATAGTGTGGTTATCATAATATACTGCAATATGATATTGTTAAAAGATTTTATCATGCCTAAAAGCATTTTATATTTTATTTTAATTTTTAATTATTTTTAATTGAAAGAAAGATTTAATGTGAAGATGTGCAGGAAATTATCATGAGAATACACATAATATATTTAAACCTGTAACCAGAAAGGAATTTACTTGTTTATTTATCTTGTTTATTTATTTTACTGTGATATTTTATAAAACATTGCACAAATATAATATATTAAACTTTGTTCAAAAACACATTTGCAAGCTGATTTTGTCTGGTGATTTATAGCATTCATCTCTTCCAGTGTTCAGTTATTGTGATGGATAGCAGAATAAATACATTCTAAGTAATTCTATAGCTTAGGTGAATTGCCTCCCCTCCATCTGTGGAGAATGAACAAAAGACTCAGCTATATTTTAATACAGAAATGTCATACCTAATGTGTATGCATTTGTATAGATAACATATGAAGAGTACGCAGATACAAACAACTGCACTGTAAGACAGAAGTATCTTTATTGATTATATTAAGTCATGTAGTAATATATGCACACCAGTATTCTGCTTCCAGAGACTTTCATGGGCCTTTCAGTGCCCCTTCTTCTTTACAAAGCCACTGCTGCTTTTTCATTAATGTATTTAAAAAAAAAAAAAAAAAAAAAAAAAAAGACAAAAAATCCCCTTCCCTGTTCTCCTATGTCAACATATTTCGGTCCTAAGGCTTACAATGAACAGTGTAAAACATGTTAAAGGTCAGATGTAAAACACATTAAAGCTCCAAGATCATGATCTTATTTTAAATGTAATCCAGGGCTGGCAAAACATGCTTGTAGCTTGATGTTTAAGTGTGGAAAATGCAAATGATCGCAAGCTGGTCCAGGTAATGAAAACAGATGAGCAACGTCATATAAAGTCCACTAAGCTACGACTCTATATAGTCTTTGTCCAGCAGTGGGTACATTGGGTAGCTGACTGGAACTGGCTGTGTCTGGCATGGGGGCAACCCCAGTCTCTTCTCACTGAGTACACCCCACGGTCCGTCCCCACCTTACTGCCAAAACCTTGCCATGCAAACCAGCCAGTTTAACTTCAAATGGGATGCAAGAGTTGGATGCACCATGGACCTCCCGCCCACTCACCAAACTGCCCATGTTCTGCTGTTCCTCAGTTTTGGAGAAAGCTAGAAAAGCTCCATTATTTGCTGTACTCTCAGTAATAACTGTCACTGATTTTTTTTTTTTTTTTTTTTTTAATGACAACTTTGATCTATAAAAAGCACAATGAGTCATTTTCAACCTACTTGCATTGACAATCCCCTAGTGACTGATCTGCCTGTGACTGGATACAGCAGGTATTCATACATAAACAGTTACAATTACAGTTTTAAGTTAGATTTAGTTTATTTTTATTATAAAATGAATATATTGTAGATGTAAATACAAAACCTTGATCACAAAGTTTGAGGAACAATCTGTTTGCAAATATTACGTTCTATAATCCTACAGATATCAAATAATAAATCAACACCACCTACTTACTTTAAATTGCAACTAAAACTTCTAACTACACCTATTATATTGTGCAAAATCTTAATAATACCTAAAATCTTTCAGGTAAATAACAACTAAAAAAAATCAACTGCAAAATTGTTAAACGCATTTTTAGTGTATGACTGTAAACTAAGCTTTTTAAATCTCTCCTGGAAACAGTAACAAGTGATATAAGCCAATCCTGGGAGCTTTGTTCTTTCTTAATGGAGGGCTCTACTCTGCCACTCTAATTTACTTCACCAATAGTTCCAGGAAACATAAAGTTTACATTTCACACAAGGACCATGACTGAAAGTAGTTGTTCAAATCAGTTTTATCGTCCATTTGGACAACCGTTTCTTTGGAAAAGAGACTTTTCCCAGTATGCAGGATGATTTAGTCTACAGTAAAATGAAATCTAAAATCCTCTTTTATTCAAGGTCCTGGATATGGGAGGGTACTGAAGAATTACTTGATGCAAAATCTTACGGGTCATCATCATACAGTCATCTAGGCCAACTGCAAGATTACACCACAATTGGCTTCACAGGTCAATAAAAGAATAGGCGAACTAGTGATCCGAAAGGATTATCATCACAACACTTCTGAAAAACATGCTATGCGTGGTATTCTTTGCATGGAGGCCACTACTCCCTACAATCTACTTCCTAGAGACTGTTGGTTTTAGTAATGGCATCTACACAGCCCTTGTAAAGACTCAAGCAAAACATCAACATATGCTTTGATTAGAAAGTAAAAATATTTACATAAGAAATTACCCTTCTCTGTAATTAGTACATATGATTACTCTATCCTGTAAATGAAGTAGCTCTGATTAGATGATTTTAAAATATTAAAACTTTCATATATAAAAAAGACAAAAATAAATTTATGGGATCTTTAATCTTTTATGCATCAAACCAAATTTATTACTGCCACAAGAAGAAATACAAGTGGTTTATTACATTCATTACAGAATTAAGGTAGATAAGACTGATAACCAGCCAAAAATAATTCTTTGAGTCATACTGATAACTGAATATGGCAATAGCTCACAGTTGTCCTGGAAGAGCCTGATTTCTATGATTTAGGACTGTTACAAGCAAAATCCTGCTTTTATAGCTATGCCAAGATTAACTTGCAATATCAAGCTACTAGACAAATAAAGAGCCTGTGAGACTGGTCAGATTATAATGCCAGGGCTTTGAGCAATTTTGAGTTTCTTCTCCATCAAAAAGACTCATTTACACATTAGTGCAAGATAAACACAACGTATTGTGTTTCTATTTTGAAATATGATCACTTTTGCTGGAGTAAACTGAATGAGCCAGTCTCATCATGTAATTCCAAACCCTGCTGAAAACAAGTATTCAAAGAGCCTTTCCTCAGTGGACAAGTCTTAAGACTCTTGTCTTAAGCTGGTGGTTTTTATTTCCAGCTAACCAAGGAAAACATCCCTGTTAGATGAATAGAAAATGTCTCAACCAGAAATGAATCTGTTGATGCAAAAGGCATACTTTTACCATAATCACAGTTCAATATATTATAGAAAATTTGTTAAAAAAAATAATTTCCCTGTCATTTATTTAATGTAGTTACTCTTGGAAAACCTAAATTTTAGGGTTTTACTCTGCTCCCTCAGCATCCTCTGGGTGTTGAGAAGTCAGGAAGTCAATGACTGTACTAGTATAAATACTGCCTTGTATTGTAAGTTCTATATCTATGGGAGACTTATTTCAAGGTAGCATTTCAAATGACCTGCTGTACATTATTCTGTCTGCCCTGAGCATCACTTGAAGGATATTTTCTACTGAAGTTTTATGGTCTGACTGAAACTCGTTCAACATGCTTTCTAAAACTGAACCAAGGACATGGCTTGCAACAATGTGCTCAATAAGGTCAGATTTTTGAATGGGACAAGGGTTAAACTGGCTGGTTGGAGCTCTTCCAGCACAATCTGCTATTTTCTAACTTCTGCGTGACACACCAGGTAGCAAGGCTTACGTTCACCTTTTGTATTGCTTCTTGTAACTAGGGAAGGAGGCTTTATTTTAACTGTGCACTGAAACAATATGTCAGCTGTGCAGCCCAATCAGTAACTCACTGAGACACGTAAAACTCAAATATACATCATCTATTTCTCAACCATCTTTTTTATGCATGTGTTTATAGACATGTGCAGATATTTCTGCCTCCTGTTTGGAAAAGACCTGTCAGAATCTAATCAGAGCTTTGACTTCAAAAGCAATCACTCCTGTTTCTCCCCATAAAAACTGCAACACACAAAATCTTCTATCTCCAATAGCAGCCATAGAAAAAAAGAGACCATTTTTGGCCTAGAAATGCTGAAATTCAGGTTGAGTTGCTAGGTCTATTTGTGATAAGAGCTGAGATTTGATTTTATGAGTTTCAAAATTAATCTCTCCTTAACCTTTTTATAAAGTCTCAGATGGGATTTATGACTTAAGTATTGTGCTTCATTTTGTCCTTTATAAATCACAATTCTGCCAAAAAAATATGTTGTATATAGATAAGCTTATCTTACAACATTTTTTTCTTACATTTAGTGAAAGTAATTAATCTGTAATGCCAACTGCCAAAACAAATTAAGACTGGGAATGAGCAGTTATTTTTTTCAGGTTGGGTCTTGACTAATTATTCTGAAATTTTTGCAGGTATTTTCACAGAGTGCAGCAAGCCTAAGCAGCTAATGGATGCAGAAGGATGAGAAGAAAGAGAGGACAGAAACTCTGCTGAAGGTAGCATGGGACTGCTCAGCAACAGTGGTGAGGTGCCACGGGGCATGCTTCCCAGCACCCACAGGAGTAACAAACTCTGACATCAGAGGCCTCCACTGAGGCAGAGCCCAGACAGAGATGTGGCCCTAGGGGTCAGTGGTTATAGGGGCTGCCCGGTGCCTCTGTCAGAGGCCAAGGTGGTGTCCTCTGAGAAGCTGGGGCAGTGGGTGAAGGAATGCAGGCTGAAGTAAGCAGACTGTGCAGCTTCCCTGAGATGTTTCTTCCAGGAGGTATTTCTACACTTCCATAAGGATGAACAGAAGATCTACGGGGTCTTCGCAGAGGCACCGCAGAGATGAAAACATGAATCTTGCTTTGCACCAAAAGAGGGAGAGTGAGACATTATGCTTGATCATTGGGAAGATGGAGGAAGTTATCAATTATCAAAGCCAGTCAATCAGTCCCAGCCCTGTTATCCAGAGAAAGGCAATTGACTTTAACCCTTTCACTACAGATGAATGTAGAGAGAGGTACTAAAAAGGACCCTGGCATAAGGACCTGATCAGGGATATTCCCCCGCAGCCATCCCAGAACAGCAAGTTCCACAGAGAGTGAGCGAGGGAACAAAAAGCCAAGTAAACGAATTAAAAGTTCCAAATGAATGGAAAAAGGGAAAAAGAAGAGAACTGACCCACCAGCCAACCCCCACTT
>JMFS01009896.1:0-32375 GCA_000699545.1 Podiceps cristatus
GGGTGGGGTGTTAGGTGGGGAGAGAAGACTGGGAAAGAGATAATATGCAAAAGGCTATTCTAAATAGGACAGAGACACACCATTACCTACAATCATGGGCTTAGGAAACGAGTTGTGGATCTAATCTAAAACTCAGGATAGACATAAAAAGAAACTGTCTGAGTATAAAAAAGGTATAAAAATGTTTAAATATCAGAATAGGTTTTTCAGAAAGAGCTTTACAAGCAATTTGGTCAACATCTGTCAAGAGCTATGTAAGTATGTGCAATTCTGCCTCAAATATGCACATGGACTAAATGATCTCTCTTCAAAGGCTATTACCACTTTGCTTTTCTTTGATTCCAAAATCAAATATTTCTCTAGTTCATTCAAAAATTTATAATGGGTGACCACTGATCCTAAAATGATTCTGCCTGTAGTTGAAACAAGGCTGAGACTATAGTATAATCCAATACATCCTATTTAATACTTATTTTTCAATACTCCTTCAATCTTATTGCATGATGAGCATCAGCAGTTTTACTAGAAAAGTGAAAGAATTACCCTTCCACCTGACTGAGAGTTGATCTCAAAAGAAACATTGTTCTTTGCATATCTTAACATAACTTTTCCCTCCTAGGAAGTTTGCATGAGAGCAAATTCTACACTTACCTCCAGTCTGTGATTTAACGGTCTCTAAAAAGAAAACAAACAAATAAAAAAAACCCAAACAAAACAACAAACAATCACCAACAAAACCCCATACACACTGCACACAAAAGCAAATGAAGTGCTGGTTATGGGCAGAAAAAACAGGGGTTTTACCTGACTATGTCCTTCTGCATCCTGTGTCCTAAAATGTCAAGGTAAGTTATTAAAATATACGCATTTCACTATAAAAATGCTAATGTCAAAAGTTGTGTTACCCAATAGTAAGCATCATCAGGGACCCTCAAACCCAGTAGCACAAGCTGTTTCTTCATGTCCTGTGAAAAGACCGTGCTTGCCCAACTGCAGCTCAGTAAAGCAGGCTTTAAGAAACAGAACAGTACATTTGAATCCTCTAGAGACTGGTAACTGCGCGATTTCTTTGTTTTCTGATAGTCTCTGAAGTAAGAATAGCTTATCAGAGAAGCTACATGAAATAAACCATGCAGAGTAAAGTCATCAGAGATACTTGCTTAAATGCTTTAGTTTTGTAAAAGAAAACAGGAAGGGCTACAACCTCTCACTTCTCTGTCAACAACATAGGGAAGGTGAATTCAAAGGAAAAATATTAAGAACGTTTCTACAGTGATTCACCAAAATGCATTATTTCCCTTGTCCCATCCCTTAGCAATATAAAAGTCAGTGCTTCTTTGAACCGTGGGGCCTCCATTTTCTGGGGAAAATGAAAAAAAGAAATGGTGATGCTGGACTGAAAGAATGTATTGGGAAGGCAGATAAGATCATTCCATTAATTCATCCACATATTTCACACAGTCACTTTAGAAAAGTCTCTTGTCAACAGTCAGAACTGTAGAGTAATTTTTTTTTAATCTATAATTAATCTCAAATAAGCCACTGTTTCAGAGAAAGAGGACCCAAAGTGCCAAGCAGACAATTATTTTGTTCATATTTGAGTAGCTGGGCAAAAAATAGCATTTTTGCAAAGCAGAATGCACATTTTTATTGTGTCATTGTACATCATCAATGAATATTTATCTTTTAAACAACAACTAGACAGAGAATAGGACTAAAGTGTCAAAAATAAAGTGAAAAGAAATCTTGCTTAATAAATATATATATATGCACAACTAATTTACAGATCTAGAGGAAATTAGAACTACTTCTATTTCCTTCCCCCCCTCCAAGGAATATCTTGATGTTTCAGTTTTATGTATGATTTGTTTATTCATAATTTTCCTTATTTTATTGTCTTAAACTGTATTTTATAATCCCCCTCTTTGTGCTTTGACAAACAGCTATCAGCGTAATAGTGTTTGGAACAGAGTGAATGCCAGGAAGCAGATGCTTGAAACGAAGTTTAGGCAACTAGGGAAGAATATGTTGGCCACAGTATTAGCCATTTAACTCTTTCTTGCCATCAAAGCCATGATTTCATTTTCTTCTTCATGCAGAAGTGTTAGCTGTAGGGACTAGCACCATGAGGAAAAATGCTGTGACCCTGAGTGGGAGATACAACTCAAGCTGTAAGCCAGTGGGTGGACTGAGTCACATCAATCTAAGGTAAGTGCTGCAAGAGACTTTTGTTACCTGCTCACTGTAGTCAATTTTGATTCCTGTGCTAAATGCCTATGCCCCAGTAATATTGCATCAAAGTTTTTCACTGGACACTCCATAAGAATGAACTTAAACCCATTTTATTTTACTTTAGTCTGCCATTGTCCCTCATTTACTTTCACGTGCATTAGAATCCACTGTGCTTTTCCTTCCCCCCTTCTCATTCTTAAGAAAACAGAAAAAGGAAAAACAGCGTCTGCTTACCATAAAATACATCTGCAGCTAGAAACATTCCTCCTTTAATCTGTCAGCTGCTTTTAGGTAGAAAAGAGAGGTTTTGCAACATGTCTTGAATAACTTTTGTTCATTTAGATACTATGAAGGCAACTCATCCCACTAGGGATCTTGTTATACAGTTCTTTCCTGTGAGTCTTTATTGAGAGGAAAAAAAATAGTTTTGCACTGCCACGGTCCATTAAGGACAGATCAGCAATGAAAACAAACCATTATTTACAAATGTCCAGGAGAACATCAACAAAGTTTAGCTGCTTCAGCATTTGTGCCCTATCTGATGTTGCAAAGAGCTGATATAATTATTTCTAGTCTGAGGGTAGGCTCGTGACGCTGCTTTCTTCCATCTCACATTGATACATCTCAGTAGAAGCCCAGTCAAGCCTTTTTTGCATCACTGGTTTTGCAGTCTTAGAGAGATATAATGGTTGCAAAGCAAGCAGAAAATAATGATAGAAAGCATCTTTGGAGGCAATCCATTTACCGATTTTTGTTTTTTAAGATGTTAGCTAGGCAACTTTAAAAACTGAAGACTGCTTCAATTTTATCTTTCTGAGGGATTTGAAGAGAGCAGTAGAGTTACATGTGAAAAAGGTAGACAGGCCATCCCCAACAAACGATCAGGAAGATGGGTGGTTTGGGTGGGGTTGTTTTTTGTCCCACACAAGTCCAAAACCCTGTACCTGTCTGCTACTATGCTAAGTGGATCCACCTGTTCACCTGTAGAACTCTCCCTAATCAAAAAATTGTCCTTGTGAGCAACAGATCTGCTCATTAGCTTGTAATATTTTTTGCACTGGTCCCAGTGTATCATCACTAGCCATTCACAGATTTCCATCCCCACAGAACTAGGCACATGACAGCCTACTGCTTGTCTTGCCCAGAGCAGAAGCAAGTATAGGATATGCATCCACAGAATTAGACACCAGTATTATACATACTATCATAGAATCATAGGAAAGTTTATGTTGGAAGAGACCTTTAAGATTATCAAGGCCAACCACTAACCTGTCACTGCCAAGTCCACCACTAAACCATGTCCCTAAGCATCCCATTTATATGTCTTTTAAATACCTCCAGGGATGGTAACTACCACTTCCCTGGGCAGCCTGTTCCAGTGCCTGACAAGCCTTTCAGTGAAGAAACGTTTCTTAACATCCAATCTAAACCTCTCCTGGCACAATTTGAGGCCATTTCCTCTTGTCCTATTGCCTGTTACTTAGGAGAAGAGATTGACACCCACCTCACTACAACCTCCTTTCAGGTAGTTGTACAGAGCAATAAGGTCTCCCCTCAGCCTCCTTTTATGCATCATAACTTTCTAATGCTCTTTATCCATCCATTTAGCTCTATAAGAATACACCTGTTTATAAAGATTTTGCCTTCCTCTTCCTTTCTTTTCATGTCTTCTCCTCCCTTCATCTTTCTTAGAAGTCATCAATTCATGATAGAGTCCTTCGTCTGGAGGGAGCAGGGGAGGCAAACCCCTGAGCTGAAGAGGAGCTGATATGCTATGAATACAGAACATGTATTATAAAACTTGAGGCACCTTATGACAAATTTCCAGTGAAAAGACAAGTGCAAACTTTGTACCTATTTGCAGACTTTAATAAAAAGGATATCTTACAAAATATGTCCCCCAAAGACACATCCTTTTACCTAATTGCTGGAAGAGCAATTCAAGTCTACAAGGATCCAAAGAGAACGGTGAAAGGAGGATTACCCTCTAAGAAGGGCCACAGAAATAATAATAAATATATATATACAAATAAATAAGTAGTTTTCCACATGTGATTAAGGGAACACAATCAGATGGTCATTCTTCAAATTCTCATATAAAACAGCTGTTGCCAGAACTAGCATCCAGCTTCTGAGTGCCATAACTATGCCTGCAAAGGTAGGGTGACTTGCTTATCCTTACTTGGTGGACCAGTAAGAGGTGGACCAGTAGGACCAATACTTATGCAGAGGAGCAGAATCCTCCTAGCATAAGTTGTACCACCAGTTACTTGAACATCAGCCTGCTACAATATTTGGAAGGTGATCTTTTTTGCTTATTCTTTATGTCATAGGAGATATTTGAAACTGAAGAGTGACACAGACTGTATGAAGCTAGTAGATTCTTTAAAAGTGAAAGAGATAATCCCAAAGACTAGTAGAAGTTTGAGAATTTAACTGTTGTTCCTTATTATCCATGTAAACTGTGATTCCTTACCATCCACGCACAATTAATTCTGGAAAAAAAAATAATAAGTTTAGCTGCCAGGAGAAACACATTCAAGATTATAGAGATAGTTAAATCTTCCAGTACATTTATCATCAGTTTCACATAGGTCAATTCATCAGTTCAGACTTTTTAATGAATAAATGAAGGAATCCTGCTTCAAACTTAAGGCTTAAATTTCAGAGATGTTTACATTAAGAAAACTGTTGATACTGGTCACTGGGAATTTATATTTTAAGAACAAAATAAATACAGCTGTTAATCCAGCCATACCAGCAAGTTTGGATACTATTGGCAAAAACCCATTAGTTTAGCATATTTTATTATGAATGCTTTGTTTGGTGGTACTATTTAGCTAAGAGCTAGGTCAGTAACAAAGTGACCTATTTTAGGAAGAAGGTAAGCACATGTAGCAGCTGTTTGTAGGTGTTGCTTCTGGTTTTGCTATTTGAAGTAAGTTGCAGCTTCAAGAAGCATCTCTAACAACAATAACAGCAGTAATGAGAAGCTGCTAAATTGGCTAAAATTCATACAAAGTGTCCAAGTGAAACTATGGATTTCCTTGAATTTTATTGAAACCATTTAGCACAAATGACCTAAATCAGGTTAATTCAGTTTATATCCATCCATTTTGCAGTTAATGAATGCATTCTAGGCCATAGAAAAGAACAACAACAAAAAAAAAAAAACCCAAATGAACAAACAAACAAAAAAAAACCAACCCCCCCAAAATCCCCAAAATAAATCAATTGAAAAGAAAAAAGTAAATAAAACCAGCAAATGAATGAAAATATTATTTGCATGAACCAAAATTCTAGTAAACAATGATGTGAACAAAAGGAAAAGACATTTTTCTGTCTTCTACATATGATCTTCTGCATCTAAGAATCTAGATGGACTTCTATCAACCACATAAAGCAGAGAAGAAATGAAATTGGGTGTGGCAGAAAGTGAAATAAGAGGACATCATCTCCACTTGTCTTAATTTGCAGCATGCTGAAAACAGTCTGCTTTAAGCCCAGTAAAACTCAGTTGAATCACCAGCCAGGTCCCGAACCTGAGCACACCCAGGCCTGGCTGTCCCTGCCCAGCCCCCTTGTGCTTCCCCCACCCTGCCCATGGCCCAGGACCCCATTTCAGCCCCCTGGGGCTGTCGGTCCCTGCCCCAGCAATGCCACAACAGTGCCTGTCTTCAGCCATACTTCCTGGATGCACATGGACCTCCACCGCGGGCAGCCTGTCTCCAGGACAGGCACCCCAGTTGTACATCACAGCCTTGTCTCTGGTCTCTTTGGCTCCTGATGGGAGCCCCTAGGTGGTCCCCAGCCCTGGCTCATCACTTCCCATGTCAGGGGGCTGTTGATGGACGCTGTTACGGTCCCCATCCCACCATGGGATGGCAGCAGTTAGTGAGGGTCTGCCCCAGATCCCAGCTCACCTGCCTTCAGGAGCACTCGGTGTTCACTGTGCCCTGACAGTACTCTGCAGGGTGGGAGGATGGAGAGGAGAGAGCAGACATCTTCACTCAGAGTCCTACACAGAAGATCCTCCCCTTGTCCTGAGCCACCCCAATGGAACACCCTCTCCTGGGCCCAGATCATGAGAGTGCAGGATCTACCCTGACTTCCCTCATATCCTCATCTGCTCACATGGGATGCCTTGGTATTCAAAGGACATCCTGGTCCTCATGAGTAACCTGGTCCAGTGGAAGGTGTCCATGGCAGGGGAGTTGGAACTAGATGATCTTTAAGGGCCCTTCCAAACCAAACCATTTTATGATTCTATGATTCAGGCTGATCCAAACTCAGAATTAAACAGGGATGTCTCCAGTGTTTCGGTTACTTATGGTCTGTGAAATGCAGCTAGTACTTCTCTGTAAGTAGGATACAGAAAGAAGCCTTAGTTTATAGGTATTTATTAGTAGCTAGATTTCATACGCTACAAGAAGTGACACGTAAAATAGGAGCAGGAGTGAAGAGAGCTTTGATGCCGCTACAGCTTTTGCTAATGGAATTCACATTGACAATCCAGAAGAAACACTAAATAAAGAAATAAATGGAAACTAAAATCTACATCCTACACCTAAAGGGAGTTCCACCATGTCAAGATTGAGCCAACTAGCCCAGGAGGCTTTTATGAATAACAGTTGTTCATGTCATTACTGCGAATTAAAGAGAAAAAGAAAGAAAAAAAAAAAAAGAAAATAGGAGTGCTAGTAACTGGGTTGGGTTTTTTGTGAGTGCTAAAATTATGCCACAAAGAATTACAATATTAGTTTATCACTTTGGGATACTTTTGAATTTAAAAAAAAAAAAAAAAAAGTCATATCTTTAAAAGGAAAATGAAGTGTTTTTAAATGTATGACTAAAGGTACTGAAAGATATAATTATTTGCCTCCCTTGGTAATTTTGTTCTACAAAAGGAACAGCTTTGCAGCTTCTACTTAAGCTCTCCCTTCTTTTATTATGTTCTTCTCTTCCTATTTCATCTCTCCCCCATATTACTCCATAGTATTATTTGTCCCTCCCCCAGGTCTAGGAAAGTGGCAAATTTTGATACAATCATTGTTTTCCTTTCTTCTTTGTACTTTTTTTGACTTTTGCTGTCTTGTTTTCCTTCATTTCCATAACTCCCTCCCTCTAGAGTTATGTACTTTTTCCAGCGCCATTCCTCAATTCTCTCTCCATTGTTACTTTTGTCTTCTTAGAATGCAACTTTTCTGCATGTTTTGTCACTTTTCTCTTCATTTCTTCTTTTCCTCCACATGCACTTTATCTTCCCCAACTGTACAACCACTGGGTAAGATGAAAAAAGTGTATTATAAAGAAGAGGAGAGAAAAGTCATGCCCTCTATGAGACCTGGCTGCCTCTCCCTTCCTCTGGCACCAGATAGCAGTAGTAATCAAGGGACTGTTTGTTTCAAAGGATAGGAGTCTTCATCACGGGGAAAAGAGGAGGAAGCCACTGTTTTTGTTACCCAAAGAGTCAAAGCGAGAATATTTGCTTCAAAACCAGAACTCAGTCTCAAATGCTGTTGTTACTCCTCCTACCTGCAATAATGTCAGGAGTCCCAGAAATTCCTTCAGGAGTAAGGGTGACAGCTTCAAACTGTCATACGACAGAATCCTTGCTTCTACTGCTCCTGAGACAGGCAAGTTACATTACGTATAAGCAAGATCTTTTTAGTTGAGTGAAATTGTCTCACTCCTTCAGGGGAGAAAAGGAGGGGCTAAACCTTCACGCCTTTCTGAAACACTTCAGTTTGGGGCATAACTACAAAATTAGAGAAGATAGAGGTTTCCTGGTGGAGTGATTTTACTAGTTCATATCAGGAATCGATCACTCAGAAGACCACTCACTCTCATGGGCACTCACTCTCATGGGCACCCTCAGCCCCAGCTTCCAGCTAAGGACATCTGAATCCCTCTCCCCATGGAGTGCCTACTCTCGGCAGAGCTTGTTC
Source organism: Podiceps cristatus (assembly GCA_000699545.1). Taxonomy (NCBI): domain Eukaryota; kingdom Metazoa; phylum Chordata; class Aves; order Podicipediformes; family Podicipedidae; genus Podiceps; species Podiceps cristatus. The sequence continues at coordinate 8,181 of JMFS01009896.1, forward strand.
CAAGCTGCACGGCACTGATCAGCTTCATTTTTATGGACTTCCGAAACACCCATTCAGCCAGAGAAACCCCTTCTTTAGAGCATGGGAGGGGAGATACGTGCACTTTAATTGCTGGTCTGACCTGGCAGATTAATTGAAACCATCCTCCCTCCTGAGAGCACCACACCATGAGAATACAGAAATACTCTCATTCACTTCCCACTTCATCACTGAAATCAATGCAAGACTTTCTACTGACTTGGGGCTTGAATAAGCTGCTGTGTAATTATATTACTGTACTTCATACTGTTAAACTTTTATATTCTATACTGTAATTATACAGCATAGAATTAATTGCATGCAAATGTGTTAGCACATCATTAATAAGATTTATCAAGCATTCTTCCAAGAAAATTACAAGAAACGATCACAACATGGTAAGGATGCAGCGTGACACCGTTTTCTGGAAAGCCTGAACGGAAGTGTTAGGATTTCTGGACTGTCACAGTCATCATTACACTGCCTAAAACAATACCCCAAGAGTCCATTCAGAAGAGCATATGCACAGCCATAATGTCTTAGCCAAGACCCACAGACATTGCTGAAACAAGCATGTTCTCAAGTGTTGCCTTAAAGCAGAATTTTCTCTGCACCAGGTCTTAAGCTCTCCGTGTCTGTGTATATCTCTTTACAAGGCAGTATAATATATTGCACACCCTAGGCTTAATCTTGAGCAGTCTGCAGTCTTGGAAATATCAGAAAAAAACTCACATTTGTCTCTAAGATAAAGAAATTAAAGTATTTCAGCTTTCTATAGTGATTTAATTTGTACCTCAGTCTTTCTGCTGTGCCTCTCTGTTCTTCCACTGATTCCTGCTATCAGACAGCAAGTTTTTCAAGGTAGAGGTTGATTTTCCATGTGCATTCTGTAAACCATCAAGCACAATTCTGGTACTTAATATAGAGTAATAATAAGAAAAAAGTACTGTAAACAAAACAGGCAACATACCAGAATGGGATGGCTGACACATCGCTGTATGGGGTCTTCTGCACACTCCAGCCAACACATTTTTACACCTTGCAAGTCCAGTGAATCAAGCATACTGTAAAGGGGTAATAATGTAGTAAATTAATTTATCAAACAACAACATCAAGCAATATTTCTTGAAGTTATGGATAGCAAAGTTCTTAAGAAAATCCTTAATGTCAGTTCAGAGGAGCTTAAAACTTGTGACAACCCATTAGAAATATTAGCTATGAAATCTATGCCAGCAAAACCAAACAATATATGAATTCAGGTAAAGACGGAACACACAAGTTTAATCCTGCAGACTTAAGTGTTTAAATGGGTTCCACTTATAATTAAATTTCACACTGTTTCTGACAGGGAAAAGAAAAATATCCTCTATTGCTGTTAATATATTTGCCACACAATTCTGGCAACTTTGATCAGCTTTGTCATTTCAGGCATCCAGTAGTTTTCATATTGATGCAGACATTAATCAGAACACATTTTTTATTTCAGAATTAGCATACCAAAACTGTTTTGTGAGTTATCATGCTAATATGTTCTATCAAAGACTAAATTAACATTTTACCGCTGTTAACTAGAGGCAACGCTTCATATACAATTCAGATGATGTTGCCAAACTTTTCACATTACCAGCTGCACAAATTTGAGGGTGTTTATTATCTGTGGACCTAAAGAAATATCTTTTGAAAATAACCTAACAAGAAAGCCCCCCACAGCCCAGTACTGGTATTCCCAGAGCTAATGAAGCCCAAACCTGTTCCTGAGCATTGTACTTCCAGTAATGAGGTAAAGCACAATGTTCCAAACACCACTGTGCAGCATCCCTTTCCATCTTCCCCTTCCTTTCATTTTTCAAACTTCTTTTAGTCTCAAAGGTATTATGAAAAAGGATAGGAGAGCGGAAGGGAGCAGAGAACTGGTAACATGCCATATCTGAACTACTTTCCTTTCCTGAAAGCAAAAGAGAAAGTCAAAGTAGCAACACTGTGTTTTGCCGTTTGCCACTGTCTTCACATGCAAACTCCTACCCTTCTTCTAAAGCAACTGTCCAATGCCAGCAGTTGCCATTATACATCAGCCTTTTGCTGGCAGAGTTGTGGCTCTCAACCCAGAGTTTCCTGTGACAAGTGCCCCAGTTTCATCCTACCTGTAAATGCACAGAGCATGCACGCAGCTGCTACCTGCCGGGGAGCACTTGCTGATCGCCATCCAGGCACTTTCTTGACTTCTGCAAGATCTGCAGGACAACATTCAGCAGGAAAAAAAAGAGAAATTGTGACAGTAGAAGTTTGTGTCTTCTACATATATGAAGAATCTTTTGCCAGGAATCTGATAGCAACAGTTGAGGGTAGATGGAAATTTTCACTTTTTATCAGAGAATGTCTCCTATCCACACTGGGAAGCACAACTTAAATACTTCATTTAGACTTAGAATAACCATTATCTAGGTTTAAATTCAGATTTAAAGTTTCATTTAAAATAAAATTTACATGTATATAGAACATTTATAGACTTTATCACCCTAACGTAACTAATTATAAATTAAAAATAATTAAATCTAGATAGTGCCAAAGTCAATTCCCTGTCTCCTTTATCACTTTTTGATACTCAAGAGTATCAAAAAGGCTTTTTTGCAGAGGTGAGGACATCACCAAATTTTGGCAACGTCAGACCAGAGGCACCAAATTCCTGAGCCCAGACACCGTCTCAATCAAGGGTGCAAAGAAATACCATCTGCAGCAGTAATGGCAAAGAACAAGAGCTGGGCTGTTCCTCAACTATTATTTACATTCACTCTGAGATCTGCAGGAAGCCTGTACAGACGTGAGAGGAACCATGTTCCCGTCAAGTAGCTCTCCCCATAAGCAAATGGCCAGAAACCCCATTAGCCTCCCTCTATAAATGTCAAAAGTTTAGCAATAATTTAATGTTTAAGGGAATAGGACTTGGATGCCACTTGCCAATGTCTATATCCACAAAGAAAGGTCACAACTCCTTAGCCAAACATCAGTAATTCAAGGCTATCTGGGATGCTGCTGTGACACCATTGTCAAATAGCAGCTGGGAGTTTATAATTACATTTTAGCTGTGGGTACTGCTAACTAATGGCAGATATATTTCTTCCTACAGAGGAGCTAAGATTATTTCCTCTGACTCCTCTGGCTACTTTCCCAACCTGTCATCACAATCTCAGTTAATCTGAGTTGAGCCTCTGCCAACTAATTCATATCTCTGCTGTGCTCTTCATGCGAACTGAGGTGTTGTGTCATCCATTGTGGGTGGAAGATATAGATTCATACATGTGCTCTTTATCAATAGGATAAAAATAACCAGATCTCATCCTTCCTAAGGGTGAGATTCACTCATTTTAACTTTTAGCCACCTGAAGTCAAATCTGGATTCCTTACCTCCACAAAGTCAAAAAAAGAGTAATAAGCAAATCCAGAAGGTAAACTCTTTGACCTAGTTTAAACTTATTCTGCTTTCAATACCTGCTTCTCTCTCTTTATCATGAGGAGAGACAAAGTGTCTAGGTCAGACTTGCCCAATTTTTTTTTAACCCTGGAGTTAGACCCCACACTAACTCCCAAATGGCCCCTTTTCTGGTTGAACAGAAGTGAAAACCAAACCAGCATCCAGCAGTATCCACACAAGAAAGAGGTTTGGGAAGAAAAAAAAAATACCCACACTTATCTGCTGAAATCTAAGAGGAAGAAAGAAGGCACTGAAAAACAAAAGTTTCATCTTCGTCTGATCAGAGATACCACTAAGTCACTGATAGTCCTTCACAAGCAACAACGTTGAAAGCAGACGTAAGATTTAAAGCAACTGACAAAACACCGACACGAAGTCATCAACTACTCCTTACACAAATACTACCAACCATCTCAATATCTCTGGCACAACAATCCTCATTTCTTATATCCCACTGCTCTGAGCCCTCAGTTTTAGAAGCTACATAATCATTTGCATCATAGCAAGGCAGGCCGCAGTCCCCTGAAGATCATGCAGTTTTTCATCAGCTTCAAGTTAGATTTTTTTCCAAAGAGTTTCTTAAATCATGGCTTTACGGAAAAACAAAACAAAACAAAAACAATTACTTAATTCTCCAGAGATATAAAAGTGAGAATAGGGGTTTTTTACAATGAGTAAATGATGTATTTTTAAAATATGCTTTTTACTTACAAATATTTGATATTCAGAGGTTGCCACTGTTAGTAAGCATTCACTTCGGAACATAGACAGCCTTTAAACCTCAATAAAAGGTGAATTTCTCACCTGTGTTTGTTTAACAGTTCAATAAGAGACCTTGCTATTTAAACAATATATTTAGCCTCTTGGAATCAGAATTCTGCAATGAAGAATTTGCAGATTTAGGTGTTGTTTGCTCATGTAGATAAGTTCTTCCCTTTCTAGATTTCAGATGCCCTGGCTAAATAAATGTTTTTTTCCTTCTCTCCCAAAACTTCTCCCACTCCACCAATACCAAGCATTCGCATACCAACAGCCAGAAGAAAAAAAGCAAAGAGAAAACTTTTCCTTAATATTTTGACTGTGACACTACTGAGCATTGCGGTGAGATTTCCTGAAGAGCTGGTGCCTAGCAATGCAAAAAAGAAAAAGAGGGGGGAAAAAATGCTATTTCCTAATGTACCTAGCTGTTTCTCTTGTACTTTTAAGGGTTGCATCTAACCTACAAAGAGAATTTTGAAGATCTTACTGCCCATTCTCTCCACCTTTGTGAGCCCAACTACCACAGAATCTCTGAGTTTACATGTTTTCCAACGCAGGTATCAGTTTCACTATTGAGCCAGCACACTGCAATCACCACTCATTTATGAAACAAGCACAAAATACTATTACAGCCCTTCACGCGTACGATGCAACACAGCACACAGGGGATCAGTAACAGAGCATGGAGTATTTGACTAACGAGCCAGCAGTCAAGGCTGCTTACTTCATCATTAGTGTGAAAGAAAGCCTTGTAGTAGTTCAATAATCTCTGCATCAGCTCATCACCCACAGCGCAAGGCAGCTTGCTGAAGAAGCGGAGCCCAGAGACTTGCTTCTTTTCTGCCTACTGAGCTGTTCGTGTTGTGCTTTCAAAGCTGTTTCTGCCTGGGAAAGAATTAAACTTCTGTTTTCAGAAGAAATCTCATCTTTCATCAAAACAGTTACAAAAATAAAACAAAACATTACTCAGGGAGTCACAGTAATTAACCCACCGGTGGCGTGAGGTGGGGATATTTAAAAAGGTTTTGTTTAACCCAGGAAAGCAAATCTCCCAGAGTAGTCCCTGTAGAGGGACAACATGGTCTCCGAAGGGCAGTTGAGAGCAGGCTCTGCAACACAGGTGATCTGACTTGCCCGCTAAAGGAGCCTGGTGATTCTAAGTCAGCTTGTTTCAAGCTCCCTGCAAGCTTGACCTTTTCTGGGTTTCATTGCCTTTGTACTACTGCTGTCCCCAGAGAGGGGAAAAGCTACGACCTTTGACTGGCAGCAGCAGCAACTCCTCTCCTAGGGAGTAAGGAGGGGAGAAGTAGATGTAATGATCGTGAACAACTTAGTTCATTTTTTTCTCCATCACACAGGAGCTAAGCCGATGCCTGCAATTAGATGTTGTTAGCTGTTCCCTGGCTACTATAAATAGTAGTAACCAGCAGTTACGTCTGCTTTGTACGCTGTTCAGCAGGAGAAACTAAACTGCTACTGGTAATAAATCAGCAGAATTTAGTTTTGATTTAATGGGTTTGTTTTGTTTTGGTTTTTTAGTAGCTAGTAGTATTTTGATCCCTTTTAAATATTCCTATCTCTCTTTCACCACAATACTCACTTTCATAAACTGCTGCAGACTTGCTAAAATTTACTTTTGAAAATACCCTTTTTTCCACAAATCTTCTGTCTGTAGAGCATCGCTGTATCATGTCTAAGCAGCTAGTATTTAGGTGATAATCCCATACAATCACCAACATGTCGCCTTCAATTTTTGCTTCACCTGTCTTTCTGTGGCAGCTCAGCTTGCAGGGCTGTGGGGGCTGCTGGTGGTGTGTGTGTACAGTAAGAACAAGCTGTAATTACTAGTTGCAGATATAAATATGCACCTCCATACCCTGGAAGAGAGTAAGCCACTTCAGCCATTAAAGTTATCTAACAGTGTAAACGTTTGAAGACTGTAATGACAGCTTGTTCTCATTTCCCTGCTTGCAGAAATTGGACTGCTTCTGGTTGCTATCAATTAGCAGGTCCCAACACTTCGTAGGAATGTGGCTGCCGGTGGCCCGGCGTTCATATGTCAAGATAGAAGCTGAATATGTCTGAATATCTATCCCCAGCTCTCCTAAGTATGATGACATCTTAGGTTGATAAAACTCTCAGTCTGGCACTTCACTGAGCAACAGCTTGCAATAATAATAACACATCTTTATAATATGGTAATATGTTATAATAAATGGAAACTATTCCTAGCTGGACAATATAAGATTACACTGGAACGAGATGGTTTTCAGTTTGATCTCTTTATCCAGCATCCAACACCTAAACTAAGGAGTCAGAAGTAAGTCAAAATCTCATATTTCATTTATAAAAAGTACATTTTTTCTTTTTTTTTTTTTTTTAAGAATTGTTGGAAATGGAAGAAGACATATATCAATTAATTGCTTAACAGTCTAAATAACTAAAGGATAAGTGATGAAATGTGGTACTAGATGGTTTCTGCCTCTTCTTTAAGCAAGAGCTTAGGTGCCTGAGAACCTAGAAATGAATGATCAAACTTCACATCCTTCATGTAAAGTATTTTCTCACTTGTCTTTATTCTGAACATTTTCAGTAGTTAAACTTATACTTTCTATCTTACTGTTTCCTTCAAAAATTCAGCTGAAGTGTTTTGATGGAGGTAGGCTGCCTCCTCCAATCATTTCTGTCACTCTCCATATTTTGGATGAGATCGCCAGATCTGGAAAAGTTATAGTTAGCCTAAACAACTTCCACTGCAGCTGGCCTTCCCAGTGCATTGCTCAGTGTCACGAGATGTGACATTGAACTAAACGCTGAGAATTTACAAAGAGCTACCAGCAAACATACAACCATTTTTTTCCTTTTTAGGGATTACCCTTGGCTGCTCTAACTCAACCCTCTTTCAACTCACACATGAATTTAGCTAGGAAATAAACACGAGAAGCAGGAAAATAATTTTCACAGTAGTTAACTCCCACAATCAGGATCTTAGTAGTCACTTCTCAGAGCCTCCAGTCTAGCACAACGTGACATTATCTTACATAAAGGCATTTGAGAAGGTTATGAGTTATTTAAGTCCAGAAAAATCATCTGCATTTAAATAAACTGTTTAGTAACTGCAGTCAGATTTGTTCGTTCCCATCTGTTCTATAGAAGCCTCAGACTTATGTATTAGGGGAAAGTAACAACCTGTTTACGATCAACTTAAGTCCTGCCTCCTGCTCCCTCGTTCAAAAGAAGCAAGAGTAAGTTGTCTTTCTTCCTCCTGCCACAGTGATATACATTCAATTCTTTGAAACAAATGAGGTTCTTTGAGCATGCCAAAGCATTTCAGTCAGTTGACAAGATCATTGCAACAGTTTGGACTAGATTTCAGATTATCTGCCAGACTTAACACTCAAAATGATACATCTTATGAAACAGTTTTAGAAAGTAAGTGGCTTAATATTTGTCCTTAACAACTACAGTACAGTAAAATTTCTTATTAATTCTCATTTAAAAATATCAAACTCATTGAGAAGAAGACAGTGTCAATCATTTTCAAATTATTTGAAAATTCAGATCACATTAAAAGTTTTGGAGGAAGGAATAAGATCACAGAACTGACGAAGAGGTGAAGTTAGCACTCTAGCTCCTACATATAGAAATCTAGGTTCATTTCTTTCTGGAGATTTGAGTTCAGATCTCATCATCAAGTATTTTGCGTACAGAAATTTATCTACACCCATGATGTAAACTAGACAAAGACCATGTCTGAGCATTCACCTCTTATCTGACACAGGATAACCTGGAGCAGGTGATTCTCACTCCTCCTTGTTGGAGGTGTGGTTCCTGGAGAAATGAGTCGCTGTCCCAGAAGAGGATGCTCCAAGGCAGTAGGAGGACACTTAGGAGCCACCCATAGAGTATACTTCCTAGTCTTGTAGTTATTTTCTCTAGGTAATGACTTGTGAACGATCACGACCCTATCTGTCCCTTAGAGTCTTGGGAAAAAGAACACATAATAAACAAATTCCCTCTAGTATATAGGGAGACTAAACCTCCATATCCCATATTCTAGTTCCCAATAACTTCACAGTTTTTGTAAAAACAAACATTAACTTAATCACAAAGTCAAAAATTTTATGTCACTGAATGAAGAAGTTGACAGAGAACAGTTGCCTGTGAAAGCTAACAGTGCGCAAAGAAAAAGAGAATAAAATAATATCCATTACTTTAGACTTGTAATAAAACTTTCAGAGCTTCACAGTGCCTCTGGTAGCTCTTCATAACCTCTCTAAGAAGCTGTGATTCCGCAGCTGAAGAATGCTAGTCTGGATTAATGGCGTTCACTCAGGGCTAACTTTTTTTTTTTTCTCTTTTCTCTTTTGTTTTTTCTTTTTCCTTTTTTCTTTTTTCTTTTTTTCTTTTTCCTTTTTCCTTTTTTCCTTTTCTTTCTTTTTTTTCTTTTTTCTTTTCTCTTTCTTCGTTTTCTTTTTTTTTTTTTTTTTTTTTTGGTGTGAATAAGCATGTCTGAGGCCAAGCCACCTCTTCTTTAGTGCTTACATTCATAACAGAAGTTGAAAATTTTATGATTCTGCATTCTTCAGCTTTATTCCACACTCCTAGGACTAAAATGGCTTTACTGGAAAGCAGGGAAGCTGTGATTATGAAACACATTCTTATATTCACAACTAGCTATTGCTCTGTTCTACACAGATTGCTCATGGTTAAAGTTTCATGTTAATGGCATAGGGGAGTAGCAGGGAACAAAGCCAATGTAATGAAAGAAACTAATAAAGTAAGGCATCTCTGGGCCCTCCGGCTCCCTGTGTCATCAGTACTATAGTCAGCTGCACATCCTAAGTTTTATAATAATGTAAATCTGAAACCTCTAATTGGGAACACTCTCGTTAACGTACAGATGAATCAAGAAGGCTTGTGATGAAATTGAAGAAGCAGTCATGGAAAGCCCCATTGGACATGAGCTCTCCTGAACATTTTTATGTCGCTTTCTGGGTTGTATGTACTCTTACCAGATCTTCATGCTCAAAAAATCCCTAATGTGGAAGATGTAGGAAAGGGAAATGGGGTCAGAAACATTCCTAAGAGTTTTAATTTGCTTTGAAGGAAAAACATATCTTCAAAAAGATCTGGATAGTCTAAAAGATGATATTGCAATGTCAGAATGATAACAATATTTGTGGCACTGTTGATGTGAATCAATATCAGAGTGACACAATGTCAGTACAAGTTATCCTCCTGTGAAAATAAACACATCAGGAAATTTAAGACCTAAGTATGTTATGTGCAGAAAGGGAAGCCTGAAGCAGGAGATACAAAGAAAAGGTGAGTTTTGATGTATCAGTAAACCTGAGGCCTAAATCAAGTAGACAAAGAACCATAAATGCCATAAAAAATACATTACTTAGGGCCTCTTCCTACTTTGAATAGCATTCATAGCAATGAATAGCACTGCTTCCCTGTCCAGGCAGAATAACGTTCACCACAGGAAGGGAGAAGACAAAAAGAAGGTGGGTCTATAGTTCCTCTCTGCCAGGCCAAATTCTGAGACTTCCAGGGTCTGTCTGACCCAGACATAAATCAGAGCCTCATGGCATGAGGACTTCCAACTGGAGAGATCTGCTGATGGCCAAAAAAGGCTACAGAAGAATGAAGAATCAGGCCTGTCATGTGCAAATAATGTAGGATGAGGTGAGAGTAATAAAAAAAGCTTTTATGCAATAGGTAGGTTATTCTACTGAAAAGAGAACTTTCAACCAAAACCAGCCAGTTAAGACCAATACTCTGAAAGGACTTCAGGACTTAAAGTAAATTAGGAAACCATTAAAAGGAAGAGCTAAAGGGAAGACTACAAAGTATAGACTTTATCTGTTTTAGTAATTTACAGAAGCTTAATTGTAGAGTTTCCTAACTCAATAACTGAAAGAGAACTGTATATAAGACCAGGTAATTGTCGTAGGAATATTCTGAAGCTGAATAACCAAACCATCAGTAAGTACTCTGAGATGTTCTACAAAGCACTGCAGAGGTAAAAAAGATCTATACAATTGTTTACTCCTATGCAAACTTAATTAAGCTGAATTTAAGAAATTATACTGAAGTAAACAATTCAGGCCTTGGGCTCAAAATGTACAGCCTAGTTCATATTGTATCTCCATAACGTTCTTTTTACTTTCCCTTTCCTTCTGCCTCCCACTTTTAGCTTGATTTTTTCCAGCAGTTTTTTGATCCTCAGCAGCTTTAACTTGATTTTTCACTTGAAAAAGTAAATTTTGGTATTTTACAAATTAAAAAAAAAAAAAAAAAAAAAAAAAAAGACAACAAACCAAAACCGCACACACTTCTACAAGAATGTCTCTTGATGCAAAAGCCCGCCTTTCCCCCCCCCCCCCCGATTTTCTCTTATTGACCTCCTGGGCTTCTGTTTAGTTAAAGTTTCTTGTTCAGGTAGGCATTTTCAGGGGGAGCTATAAAAAAAGAGAGGGATCAATTAGGAATCTGTAGGGCAACTTCGCCATATGGTATGCCCAAAGGAGACACTAGTGACACAATAAACCACAACTCATCATGTCATACCGCTATATTATGCATACCTCATTGCCTCCACTTCTAGCAGAGGTCTGACCCAGAAGACGCGAGATAATACCTATATGACAGTTCTCATTCTCCAAGTGGTCCATAGCAAAATTTATTTCTAAGGTGTAAAATGAGGATGCGCAAGGTGAATAAAAACTCTCTTGAGCAGACCAGATATTGACCTTCTCTGCTCCTGAGTGGTTTCCAAGTTCAGGAACATGCAGGTCACCCAGTGCAAAATCGTAAGGGTACACCCCCAGTCCCTAAATTTGTGTCTGAAGGCTCAGATGTCTGATTCAATAGATGAATTACTGTTGCCCTGCAATGCAAGAAAATACAGCCCAAGTGCTCGTAAGGCTTTTGCACTGCTGTATGTGCACGCAGATGGTACAAGGTACCTGAGAGTCTGACCTAGAAATCCATCTGTTCTGAGGCCCCTTTAAATCCTTTGCTCTCTCTCCTTGGAGCCCTGAATAAAAATAAAAGCTTTTAGCTTTGCTTCTTTTTTTAAAAGTCTCCACTACCAACCACTGTTAAAGTTTCACACAGTGAAGTAGGTGAAAAACCTCTGCTGGAATTCTATGATTTAGGAAAGAGACAAAAGAGAAAGAAACAAGGAAAGAAGGAAGGAGAAGGAGAAAGACAGCTCACTTCCACTGTCTTTGAAAAAGGGGGGCGAGGTGGGATTAAAGCGCCAGATGAGACAATTCAGACACAAAGCAGAAGTGACAGGCAGAACAGGTTCATCGCACATTAGAGCGGTGGTGTCTGCTGGCTGATCTGTGGCAGCTGCTTAAAAAGCACCCCCACCCTCTGCCCCCTCCTTCCCCAGCCAATGGCTGAGAGCAAACCCCAGCATCCCTCACTCGCACAAAAAAGTGCTCCGTCGCTCATCAGCGGGGCAAATTGTACTACAGCTCTGCAGGGTGGAGGATGAGTGCTCTAGTCTGTTGCTTCCTAGCTGAATTACACTCTTTTCAGGTATCATTCACAAGATAGCTGATAGAAAAAAAAAAAAAGCACAAAAGCTTTGGTTCATCTGTAATGAGGCCTGCAGGTAGGCGCTTGCCATAAAGATATGGCTTTTGTTTTGTTTTGTTTGTGTTTGTTTTATTTTATTGTTTCTTCACTTTTAAATACCTGACTTGTCATCATTCAATTTACAAATATTCAGATCACCATTCTAACTCAAAAGCTACACCATAAGTCAAAATGGGATGCAATTATAAACCCTTAGTATTATCACAAATTTAAGTGATAAGAATATCTTATGCAACCGCAACTAAACTTAGTAAATACCTGGTAAAATTACACTTTACTACTGATAAGAGGAGCTGGAAACAGCTCAGGGTGTTGATAGGAATCAGTTACAAATGTAAAATTGATCACCTGTTGACCAAAACTTCACAGATAATCAACCTAATAACAGCTAATCAAACAAGTGTTACAAGTTAAACAAATAAATCCTTCCCTCCTTTTGAGACCCTGATAGCTCTGAAGTGTGAATCCATTCACTGGCCATTTAACAAACCAACTGATTTAGAGTCCAGCCTTGCTCAAATTGTAGACAGACATGAGACTGAGATCATAAAATAAAGCCTTCAGCACCAGTGACTCCTGTCACAGCACATTACCTCCTCAGTTGTACTGGCACAGCTGTCTTAGAGGCTTTGCTGTGAACCAGACCAAGGAACTGATCCAGCTGGAAGTAATCCCATGGATTCTCTTTTTTCTTTTTTTCTTTTTTTTTTTTTTTTCCTCTTCAAGCCAGATCACATTCCCTATCTAGCTCACAGCAGGAGTGGGAATGTACAAGGAGGTGACAGTTGCCCCTGACCAGTCTTGCTGCTGGTACTTCAAAACTACTAGGCGAGAGCCCAGGAACTTATTTTTTGAGGCTTGTTCCTTTTAAACAGTTGCAGCATAGATACTCAACATTTAAAACATGTCCCAGAACCTCTAAACATTGGAGTGAGGTGCATAGTGCAGCCTCAAAGCTCAGCAAAACTGCATTTCCTGCCAAGACTGAATTGTATAACATTGGTAATGTTGTGATTTCTTTTTTTTCCCCCAATTACATTTTTCATCTTCGATTTTCCTCTCTATAGCACCAAGTTGACAGCAGCTAGGCTCAGGCTGCTGGATACTCTGGGCTCTGTCTCCACCTAACAGAGAAGCACATGAGTACGTTCAGTCTATTCTCCCAGCTGGAGCCTCAAATGAAAGCATCCATGCTTAACTTGGAAAAGCTGAGCTCACCTCACCTGACCTCAGTCTACCCAGGACACTTTAGTGGAAGCTTACACCTATCATTGGGGGCCAATTTTGCCTGCATTCCCAGTGTGCAGTGAACTCCAGGCTTGGGCTCGGATGAGAAGTAAGTAGAAGTTGAAGGACTTATAATGTGTGGTTGTGAGGAAATCTGTCTTGAGAACATGCACTTAACTGATGGTATAGACACGCTGAGTGTTATTCTGCTGAGAGCAGTTTGTTCCTGCAACATTCAGTTATTGCTTCAGGGGACTTTAAATATCATTACTTGTGGCCCAGATGATCGCAGGTATTCAGGCTCATACAAGAAATGTAAGCTTTTTGCGGTGCTATTTTGCTGAGACACAGATGGAGCTGTATGATTTATTTGAAGTCACCCAGGGATACAACATCAATCAACCTCACCAGGCCTATTCCCAAAAGCACAGCCAGCCTTCATAATAGATGCTAAGTACACAGTCAGCGCAAGGATTAGAAACTGATTCCTCCACTGAATTTTGTTTATTGCTTTAAACAATTTACATGGACAGCAGCTTGTTGTGGACTTGATGATTCATGAGATGTCTTACTAGATTATGCTTGGGTCAAGAGCGTAACTTGGACTGCAGGTGCAACTTAGTCTCTGTGAGGCTGGTGGGGTGACTATATTTTACTGACTTGTCAGCAATTCAAACCTGGGATTTCTAAACCACAGCAGCAGACTCAGTGGCATGAAGCCCTGCATAGAGAGGCAGGAGCTGTGGAAAAAGGAATAAAATTGTTAACTGTGAGTTATGCTCATAGTCTAAAGACGACGCCACCTCACTGAAGCCATGTATGCAGTGCTCATAAAGTCTCCGCTATCTGGCATTATTTTCACCTGGTCTTTTAAATCTCACTGATGATGATCCCAGCCTGAGTTCTCATTTACACAGAGATCTTTTATGCAACTTGACCATTACAAAGGTCTTGTACCTCTCACTGGCACCTGCTGTAAGATGGTTATTCATTGGCAGTGCAGCCTAGAAAGACCTCGAGATAAATGGGATTCAGGTCCCCGCTGGGCCCTGTGTACCACACTCTCAAACATATGTTATGCAGTCTATAATAGTTTGCTGTAACCAGCAATTCATTGTGTAACAGGCGATGAATGAGCTATAATATATTACTACTCTTGGCTAAGTACATGAAGTGGCATGTGTAGTGAGAATATTTCAGGATTTATTCAAGTATTATCATTGAAACATTCATGTTCTTTGCAGGAGGCAAGAGGAAATAAAGACTGATGGTTTTTAATAAAATTGGGGCATTCTTTCAAATAATTTGCTCTGGTTTTGCCATTTTGGAGTATTAACTACAAAGTAGTTTGGCAGAGTTATGCTTAAATGATGTTCTAACATTTGCCTCTGTATAAAACTTGAGGGGAAGAAGGTTGATTGTGAGATGCTCCTTACAGGTACAGCTGTGTTGGGTGCTGCAGGTAGGTTGCCCAAGTCAGGGGAGCCAGCGCAGACAGTGACCAGTGACAGGATCTGCCAAGAACTGGACAGCCCTACAGTCTCCTTCTTGGGATTTCTCTGTACACATTTGACAGATCTCTGGCGTATCAGTGAGACAGCGCTGCTGACACAAGCACCTGCTTACAAGGTCACCCCAGTTCTCTCTCTGCCATTTAGTTTCCTTTCTGTTATAGAGGTGGGTTTCTCTAGGGGAAGGAACTGCACTATACGTGCCCTATGCTAATAAAGTTAGAGGACTATTTTAATATTATGGTATTGATAACAGTAAGAATAGGCTGTGGGCTGATATAGTGACCACCATTTGTCCTCACATCTTTTTTAAGCCGGAGGTTTTTCTTAAATCCCAACATCTTCACTCACAAGATTCAGCTGCACTAAGAATGAAGCACTTCTCACCTCCCTTTTAGGTTAACATCATTAGATTTCCATTAAAAGCTGCCATCTGGCCGGTTTGCATCCACAGTAGAAAGCTGTCATCAGGCCCTATCTCTCCTTCCTTCTTTCAAATCCTAATAACCACTTTCCCCTGTTTGAGTCAACATTGGCGTGTTGACACTGAATGACTATTTGAATTTCATGCCAGGCTGCTGCCTGCTGGTTATCTGATGGCACCTGACATCAGCAAAACTCAACCTATTGGAAAGTCAAACAACTCAGCAGGTGGGGGTAGGAGGAAACCAACCCAAACCAAACTGCCAGAAGAAAACAAAACAAAATAAATCCAGCCTTTTTTTTGTGTGCTATAATGGTGCACGTACTCATTGATGGGAGTGTGTATACTTCCCCTGACATCAGGTACACGAACTTTTTTTGTTTTAAAGAGAGAGAATACCGCTCCTCATCGAACCTAATGTGCTGATTTAGGTTTACAGGGTCTAGATGGTCATCTTTTCTTCCTGTAATCAGAGCGCTGGGAATCAGGTTTTATGCTTGAGAAGTCATCTTGCCATCAACAAAGGTCTAAAGAGCAAAAGTGATTGAAATAAAGCTGCACAGTCAGCAACGTTTGACTCTGAATCTACAAATGACTACATAACTTTACATAATTCACATATTTTCATGGAAGACAATTATATGCATTGGCTTGCACAGTAAATTACAGAACCCTAGCCAGTGTATTACTTTTCTGGCAATTTATCACACTGGTATAATGTAAAGATGCTTTCTCCAACTTGTTATTTCACCATCAACAATAAAGTGAAAGCCTGAAAAAGACACTTAGCTGAGTGTTTTCTTATTTGATTTATTTTGGCTTATTAAAACCTTTTTCCTAAATACAAAGTAGCAAAACACTTAAAATCTGTATGACAATAAGCTGGAGTTACAATAGATTCTTTTTAAATGGCAACTCCACAGATACTCTATACTGACTTTAACGCCATGCAAATAAGGTGATTTTGTATAGATGTTAAATAACATTACAGCATTGGCCCACAGATACAGATATTCATAAAATATCACAGGCAACAATATTTTTTTTCCTGTTAATGTTGACCATGACAGCATCAATTTATTGTGTCTATAAGCAATGTGGGAGGATCTCGTGGACAAAGTGTTGCCTGAAAGCCTTGGGTTAAAAACCACAGCATTAGTCAATTTCAGCTATTCAAAATTTAAAAGTGCATGTTGTTTGGAGCACAGAGCAAGGGTAAGGAGTGTGCTTCAGGCCTGATGTTCCCAAGGTCAGTGAACTATGACAAGAAACCAGAAGATACCGCAACAAGTTTCTTGCTGAGCTGGAGACTTCGTAGAGATTCCCTGTCTCTGTCCAAGCCCGGCATGCACCAACGGGCTCTGCGGCCTCTTCCCCAGTGCCTCCTCCAGGGCTTTGGCTGACGGCTTCCAAGTTCAGCTCTGACGCAGCATAGCTGTGTAACTTTAGATCAGACTGCTGTGGAAACATCTCAGCTGGTAGAAAAAGCTGTGAGAAACTTTGTCTGGAGCTCTGGTGCTCTGCACCTTGTCTCAGGAGCTGCCCGAGGCCTTTTCTGCAGCTGTGTTGTAGCTATGCTGATGTCTGGCCCTGTTTCCTCCTGATCCTGAGCTTGTATTGCTGACTGTGACTTCCTGGATGGACCTCGGACCATCCTTGTCACCACAGACTTGTGTATCAGGACATGTCACCAGTGGAAGCAGCTGCCTCTGTCCCCTCAAAGACCTTGGCCCAGATGGAGCTCTGAGGGAGGACACAGCTGCCCAGATGGAGCTCTGAGGGAGGACAGAGCTGCCCAGGCCCCCGGCTGCAGTGTGTGCCAGGAGCTGCCCCAGCAGCAGCGGGGAGCAGTGCTCTGGTGGCTGTGCTGCAGGGGGACATACCAGTGGGCATCTTTACAAACTGCCCTGTCAAGAAGAAGTGGTAGACAAAGCAGTCTTAAAACAATTGGGAAAAACCTTACAACCTCAGTTCCTCACTCTCATGGGAGACTTTAACCATGAAGGGTACAAGTAATCCAGTTTCTGGAGTATGTTTGGGACAGTTTTTTGACACAGGTGATGGACAGGCTGAGGGAGATGCTCATCCAGCTCTTCTGTTTACAAGTAACGAAGAACTGTCTGGGGACATGACGATAGACAGCAGCGTTGCCCAAAGTGTCTATGAGATTGGAAGATCTGATCTGCCAATTAAGATCCTGAAGGAAGTGAGGAAGGAAAGTAAGAGAATAATAGCCCTCAATGTTAGGGGAACAAACTCAGTTTGTTCAAGGACCTGATCAGAAGGATCCCATGGGAAACTGTCCCAAAGAGCAAAGGTGCCCAGGAGACCTGTGCAGTCTTCAGGCACAAGCACAGTCCATCCCAGAGTGTGGGACAAGAAGGAGCTGTCAGAAGGCCAGCATGGCTGTATGGGAGCGGCGGGCTGAGCCCACCCCACCAAGGGAGCCACATGGAGGAGGAGCAGGCACGGGTTGCCCTGCAGCGGTGCAGAAGCCCTACCCAGGTGCATGGGGATGGAATCAGCAACAAGGACAAATATTAGCTGAAAGGCGAGTGTGGTGTGGGATGTGTGGGACAGCAAGGGCTTCGACGCTGCATGGGCAGCTAAAAGAAGATCAGGGAAAATGTTGGCCCGCTGCTAATTGGGGAGGGCAATCTAGTGACAAAGGACAGAGCAAAGACTCAAAACATTCCTTGCCTCGGCCTTTGCTGGCAAGGTCTGCTCTCAGGCCTCCCATGTCTTTGTGCTTAGTCACAGAGCTTGGGAGTGAGAGAAGTTCATGGAAGGTGAAGATGAAGTTAGGAACTGCTTAAGTAAACCTAACTTACACAAGTGTATGGGAATGAATGGAATACCTCAGAGGGAGCTGAGGCTACTCTCTATGCTATGTCTTGTTAAGATCCAAATGTGCCAAAATTGAAATGTGTAAGATATTCACAAGCAACCACAAATCCATGAGAAACAGTAGAAGTCAAGAAAGCCTGAGAATTCAGGTATCAGTCACAAGCTATTCTCACCAAATGCCTTCTACAGAGCTTCCTCTGCCCTTTCAGAACGACTTTAGCCTATTTGACCCTGGTTATTTGACTGTCTTGCCCCTCAGGAACACTACTTATGAGTCAAGCTTCCATGACTGCCCCCCAAAAACATGGCTTACTAAAAAACAGCTTGCTTTAACAGATCATGAGAGTGCAGGCATTCAAACAGTAGCAATGGGTTAGGGCCAGGCAGCCTACTGTATTGTTAGGGTTACAGTAACTGACTATAAAATAATGATCCCTTTGAGATAAAGATTACTTCTTCTGACACAGATGAGTGATTTGGGCTTGGGACATACCTTAATGTAATATTATGAATATGGGGCATTGTTTTTTAGATAGGAAAAGTGTTGTTGTGATATAGACACCATAATATCAAAGTATTAACAGTCACAGAAGTTATAGTTTCAGAGTATTTGTAGTGTTTATAATGTCAAGTACCAGGAATACCAAAAACCGCAGGATGGAGTTTCTAAATTGGGCCAACTAATTCTTATCACATAGCAGAGATATGGAAAATATTCCCCAGCAAGGTGCCACTGCCCAATTTTACATCCCAGAGTTCAACTCAGTTCTACAGGATCTATACATGGGTAATTAATGAATCTTGTCTAACTAGCCAACCACATGCCCGTTACTGAGCTTGTGAGTCAATACTACTAATTCACAATGACATCAGCTGATGGCTGGGGATTGTCCCTCACAGTGTGCTACTGTTTAACTCTTGTTTATGACACTAATTACACTGGCACATGCTAAATAATTGAAGCTTCCTTGGACTCACATGCAGACATCAGTAAGGTTTATTCATGCCCATTAAACACTGACCCACACTGGAAACTGCGCACAGTGCATGCTGTCCAAATTTTCAATATAGAAAATAACAATTCCTGACATAGCTGAGGCTGTCAGGCATGTTGTTTGTTTTTTGCCTGCTGAGAAATCTTTTCCAGGTGGAATCTGAAAACTCTGCACTGTAATTAGTGGTGCCCAAGCATAATAGTGAATGAAGCACCCAGTAGACTATATGCATGACCTATCGCCGCATGGCCATGCTAGTGGTCTGGATGCAGCAGACTTAGGGCAGATGTAAAGAGGGCAAAATAGATTTACTGTTTCCTGGATGTGTTGGACATCCCAAACAGGTGCTGCACCAATGACCTATACATTTACAGTAAATCTGATGTATACAAGAGCTGCAAACTCATGTGCATTTGTGAGTTACCTGGAGAGTATGTACACACAGGCTAGGAATTGTAATTACCTCTGTTAGGATGACATACAACACGATCTGAAAGCCATTTGAAAAATGCAATTGTGTTGCCATTCTGAAAATGGCATTGCCAGAGCCAAATCACTTTCACAAGCCTTTTGAACTACTTGTGTGCTGCAAAGAGACAATTGAAGAGGAAACTATGACCTCAGGAGACTGCACGAGACTAATTCCGAGGCTGGCATCTGAATGCAGAACTGTTAAGGATATGGTGATGTTTTGGACCTTTTCAGAGGTTGGTTCCCACTGGGGCTCACAAGCAATTAGATAGACAAGTACTGTTAATGAGGAAACTGGACCTGGGTTTGTGTGTCCCTGTATCTCCAGTGCACCAAGCTAGCAGTGCTCCTAATTACCAACTTCTTTATATTTCAAGAATATGTCTAAAACATAGGTCCAGCAGATAATGCATGAGAGACCAAAGGCCATTTAATTTTGTACCTTTAAAGTACTTGGTGCAGTGAAAGCTTGCTACAGCTTAAAAAAAAAAAAAAAAAAAATAAAAATCTGACAGTCTGGCAAGACTTAAGATAGTAATCTGGAAATTACAACAAAACCCCCTATATTAGTAAAGAAATAAATTATTTGTTGAAGTTTTTCTCTAAGCTATACTGGCTGTGTCATCTGTGTGTTCAGAAGAAAGCAGACATCCTTAAGTGTATGACAGTTCTGGGTAAGTTTCAAGACCATCAAGGCAGCAGAGAGGAAATAGCTCAAAACATATTAAAGAAATTTCCCTCAGCCTTAAAATATGCAATAATTTAATTAAGAATAGGAAAGCTAAATTTCATCCACCAGCCCACTCACCAGCCCACACGTTCAAAATATATTACAGCAAGAACTCAGGCTCTCTGTTCATTTTTTGTCATAATAGAGTATTTGGTACCTGCTCTTTTGCCTATTCCACATTTTTACTGAGAAATTCAATCTTTGCTGAAATTAAATCCCTTCTGAAATAAGATAAAATTTTATTGATGTGTTCAGAACAACTAATCTTGCACAAGCCTAAAAGTGGTGGTTTTATTCAGGATAGAGACAGCAAGAGAATAAAATAAAACTACTGAGACAGATTTCACTCAGCCTGTAGGACTTGGCATCTGAATCTCAAAATGGCAGTCTCCACACTGTCTCCCCTGAAGCAGGGAGGAAAACAACACATTTTCTATGAAAGAACTGCACACACACAACTAAATGCCATTCTCAGTCAGACATTTCTATTCCATTTCCCTTGCCTAATTTATGTTTTTTTCTTTTCCTTTAAGCTACCGATAGATGATTTTAGACTTTGGGAGAGTTTATACAACAATGTTGTGGCCAGATGTGTGTATCAGAAGAGGCGACTGGCATGTGCTCTTCCTCATTTACACCTCTAGATTTACCATCTGCCATGTAGCATTGGGAGAAAGTCACTGAAATATTTGTGTTCTTCAAACATTGAACAAGGAACTTGATTAGTAAAAGGAACATTGTATTAACCCCAAAGCTACTGTTCTCCTTCTTCCATTTGACTGCCAGGGGTTTTCCATAAAATCCCTCTGTGCCTGGCTTCTCAATGCAAGCCAAGATAAACAGTTTATAATATCATCGCAGCACCAAGTGCACCATTACATTTACATTGCCTGTAGGCTGATAAGAGGTGTGATCGTTTTCCTTTTTTATTAATCACATTACCTTCATTTGGCATTTGAAAGTTGTTTCTCCTAATTCAGTAGTAGTTAATCAGTCAAAAGGTCCTTTCATTAGTTCACTTAATATTTCCTCCCAGCATATTCTTAATGCTTTTCTCCTTCAAATATTGGTTCATTTGTAATTTTATATCCAAACCCTCTGATCTAAACATGAAGCCCTGGGAGGTGTTATTATTATTGCTGTTATTCTTTTCTCTGTGTTTTTCTCCATCCAGTGCTGTTTCTGAATCCAGTAATTTGATCTAGCAAATCAAATCTAGCTTGTAACAAATGTTTTAGAAATCAGGCTACTGGTGCTTTTAGCAGAACATGGAATTTGCAGAACACCACTGTCCCGTTTTCTTGTTAACTTTTTAAGTATCTTTGAAGCACTTTTAAGTATCCTATTAAGAGCTATTAAGAGAGGGGATTATTTCCAGCTATGTTGTACTTTCAATTCTGACTTAACTAGAGCGGGATCAAGTCTTTAAATCTGAATTCATTCTGAAAAAATAAAGGTTAGAAATTAAGGGTTGTTATCTAAAGCAATGTCTTCAGATAACTTAATGAAGTAAACAACATACAGTGCTCCAATACGTACATTACAGAAGTGCTTCTTGTGTATTGTTTCTGGCCATTGGCAATTAGCACCATTATTACTAGTCCATTTTACTTGTTTAATCATTTCTTTGGAATCATTACGTGGTCTTTGCTAGCATTTACTGACCCAGTTTTAAACATAGTTACAAAGTCTTCTTGCTTTAGTCATCTGTCATGGTTTAACCCCAAATGGTAACCGAATATTACACAGCCACTTCCTCACTTCCCCTCTTCCTGGTGGGGTCAGGAGGAGAATCAGAGAGAAAGGAAAACTTGCAGGTTTAAATAAAAACTGTTCACTAGGACAGCAAAGAAAAAGATTAAAATCTGTTAATAATGATAATAATATATAAGGATAACAGAATATATAAAAGAAACAATGCACATTTTCTCACCACCCAAGGACCGACACAGCCAGGGATGAGCAGCAGCCAGGGAGCAGGGATATTCCCCTGCAGCCATCCCAGAGCAGCAAGTTCCAGAGAGAGCGTGAGAGAGAACAGGCAGCTGAATGAATGAACAAGAAGGCCGGAACGAACAAATATAAGAGAAAAAGAAGAGAAAAGGGAGGGAAGTGGCCCACTGGCTAACCCTCACTTATACTGGGCATGATGACTATAGTGTGGAACACTCTTTTTGGCCAGTTTGGATCAACTATTCTGGCTGTGCCCTCCCAAGTGTTTGCACCTGCACATCAGCAAAACCTGGGAACCTGGAAGATGTCCTTGATTGTTCAGTGGCAACCAACAACATCAGTGTATTATCACCATTCTTCACACACTAAATCCAAAACTCAGTAGCTGCTGGAGACAAAATTATCTCTGTCCCAGCTGAAACCAGGACATCGTTTATCGGAATTCTATCCGGCATTTTTACATGATCAACATTTTTATACACACACACAGAGAGATCAGTTTCTTTCTATGTTTTCAGGAACATCTACATTATTGTTATGTTAGACTGAATGTAATTGTATTTTTTATTATGACACACAATTCCATAAGTAGTTCAGGAAAATGCAGATATTGCCTTCCAGAGCAAGCCAGGATCATGAAATATCTTCCTTTGCTTGGGACATTTCCACACAGAAAGTAGTTGATGTATTGGAATCACCATTATCTCCAACACACAGCAATTCCTAATTATCCTGGAAGATGAACAGCCCCTAAGTTTTACTCCAAAGAGTTTAGCAAAGTGCTGTTATTTTCTTTAGAATAGGCATAGAGAAATAAGCACAAGTCCAACAGCATGCACAGTACAAAGTACAGTACAAGCCAATGTCTACAGCTCTCCCTGATCCTAAACAAGCAACTCAATCAGGTAACTATCCTTGCATACTCAAGATTCAAAATACAACTCTTCTGTTTTTCAGTAAAATTCAAATAATTAAGATACCTTTCCTCTTCTCAGTTCACCTTGAAGATGGTTTGAGGGTTCATTCCTTCTCTTCTTCCTCCCCTAAACTAAAAGTATTATATATCCCCCTTACTGATACTCTATTTCCTTCTTCAGATAGAAGGCATCATTATTCTTAGCATTCTCCACTCCTCAGTCACCTTTCTTTTGTTTGTTTTGTCTGAAACCTAATTTGCTGAATATCATTCTCCAAGACTGTGTCAAATTTCTTTCAGATAACATTCTTTCTGATTTTCTGTTTCCCAAAGGTGTGAAATTTACATGTTAACTTGAATCAAAAAATATATATCCATCCATAGAAAATGTCAAGGATGAATACACTCCTGTTACAGGATCCAGGTAATACTGACTTACTTATAGAAAACATGCTGTGTTTGAACACAAAATAATGCTTAAGTAACCTCTTCTGGCTATATCTATAAAGATTTCCAGAAGCACTGGGGGAAAATGAAAAAAAGGAGAGAGAGAGAGGAAATATAAGAAAGATTATATTTAGAAATTTGGTAAGTGTAAAGTATTGCCATTTAAAAAGTTAGACTGAAATACCACCTGATTTCATTAATTTGTAGAGAAGAAAACAGAAGTCTCTCTAGTTATTCTGTAAGATCAGAACAAAAGAGAACAAGCTAGCAGAATTTACTATGTACATTCACCTTTTTCTTCTGTTGGGAATATATAAGCTTTAGTTACTTGATCTAAAGATAGATAGGATATTTCCACAGACACCAAAAGGTATTTAAAAATGTTAAGGCTGCAAAATCAAATATTGAAAAATTAAAAAATTCTAGGCGTGCTCTTACAGTGTCATTGCTGATGCACACACACGTGTGGCAGCTCTGATGCTTTTCAGCTGCTGAGAATCTTCACACTGCTTCATTCTGCATTATCCCAGAAAAAAGTCTTCAGTTAAACAGTTAATTCTTACTGTTCACCTTGTGAATTAAATTACAGGACAGTCAGGTTGTTGGGACCCTCTAATTCTGCCTTATGTACCATTTTTCATGGTTAGTCCATGCTGCTGCATACCCCTCTCTGCAGTTTGGGGGGCAGCCAAATAAATCCCCACAGAGGGTTATTACCCAGGGGCAATGCCATCTCCTGTCCTGAGCTCACTGCTGTCATGGTTTAACCTCAGAGACTAACTGGACCACACAGCCGCTCGCTCACCCC
>KL256897.1:0-10866 GCA_000699545.1 Podiceps cristatus
AAGGGGTTATGGTGTACCAAGCTGCGGAACTATCCGGAACAGATGTGAGGTGTACACAGACTGTAACACAGGTCTTTGCTCCTGGAGCCACTGTCATCCTGACTTTTTTTTTTTTTTTTTTTTTCCCCTCCTGATCTGTTGTGCAACCTTTCAAGCGTATAAGCCTTCTCTTGCTGATGTAACCAGCGTATCCTTTCTTGTTTCCCATAAGCAAGGCTTTCCCAGGGGTGACCAGCCTTGGAGTTCAGGACGTGTCTAAGCTAAACGACCCTTCCTTTTCCCCACCCACCACTTTTATTTTACTTATACAGGAAAAAAAAACGATGGCGACGTCTTGAGCTTTAAGTGATAGGAAGAGTCAGAGAGGAAGGGGCAATTCCTCCTTCTTTAAATCTAGCTCTTGTAGTTCCAGTTTCTTAAAAGGGTGAGCATCTCTCTCCCTGAGAAATCCACTGCTGCTGCAGTGGTGGATATTGTTGGTCCTACTGGTTATCACCCTCTCATTCCTGGAAGGAAAGAAGTGCAGATGGAGGGAAAAGGGTGATTGGTGGGATACGTCTACCTTCCCACAAAACTCAGGTAACCAGCAATGGATGTCTTTGTGGACAGTTGTCTCTCCTTGCTCTCTTAGGTAGCCTGGTGACAACCTTGGCTTTCCACAACATCACAGTAAATTTTTAGCTTTCCAACAAACACCGTCACACCAGAGCTAGGAGGGAAGTAAATGATTAGACTGACTTGTGTTAGTCTAACCTGTCGTGCTCAATTTCTGGAAAGGGTATGTAGTAATTCCTCTCTTCCTTGCTGTAGTTCCCCAGAAAGAGGACAGGAACATTTCTGGCTGCGAGGGCACCTGGCTAAAAGGCAGGGTACAAGTTATGCCCAGGCCTCGCACAGGCTGCAGAACTTGGGCACTGCAGGTTTTCCAAGTTCTTCACATGCAATGTCAAGGCAAAAAACTTTATTTATTTATTTATTTTTTATTCTAATAAGTGAAGGGATCCAAACTTGGTCCCCATCAGTTATAGCAATAGAAAGGGAAGCAGCCCCTTGACAAAAGAGCTCTGGTGCTGTGACTAGTAAGTGAATCAATATTCATTTATTTGTGGTTATGCCCATATTGATATATTTCCTGCTGTGTAGGCTCTGATGCATGGACAGGGAGAACAGTTCCTTCGCTCTGCTGTTCATGCGTCCTCCATTTCAGATGCTCCCATCCTGAGCTACAGAGGCCGATTATCTGCTTGAACCAGAATGCATAACAACTTTGTGGTTACAAACAGAAACCATATTTAATTTTCCTTAATGTACCAGTTTATACCATATTTTGCCTTACTGTGGCATATCCCAGATCTCTCCCTGTGGGAGGGGGAGCCCCCGCTGTTCTTCAGGGTAAAAGGTACCTGTAAACAAATCCAAATTTCTTCTTCTTCGTTTGTATTTGTGAAGTATCTTGCTACTGGTGTGACTAAAACATGATAAGAAAACGTGTAATTGTTACTTTAATCACATTGGTATCTCTGAAACAAACTTGTGCCAGCAAGCAAGGTGCATGTTCCTGGCCTTCATTTTCATAAGTGAACTGTTTTTCTTCCTGTGGTTCTTCATACAGATTCACTTACAGGTTTTCTCTGCTGGCTTTATGGGGGTGTGAGGGTGGGTAAACATGTAACTCCTGAAGGAGAGGAGCTTGAATCTCTTTTGCTTAAGTGATAGCAGCTTGCATTTGTAGTCCCCACAGTGTTGAGCAAGACAGTGACCATCACAGATGGGCTTGGTTTTTACCTCGTTAGATGCTCTTTGAGCTATCAGCACTTCAAGAACTTATGTCTTGTTCTTAAAGGTTACATGTATTGTTCTAAATCTGTGGGTTTCTGTTCCTTTGGGAGCTACTGGATGTCTTCCAGTGCGGATGTCCATCCTTTTGGAAACTTGGCACGTGTAAGGATTGGTGTGGTGTGTGTGAATTTGCTTTTCTGAGACACTTTCTTCAGAAATCTTTGCTCGCATGTCTCCTTCCCTGCATATTTTTGTGTTCTTTGTCTCAACAGATGGAAACTGCTCAAAACAACAGTGACCTCAAAAAACTCCATGCAGTGGAGCTTGACCTGTGTAACAAGGACATGATGGCAGACACATTTGATCACAGCATTATTTCTGTTGGAGAAGAGGAAGGAGTGGGCAATTTCCAACGTTCTCTTCCAACACGAGAGTCCCTGCGATCCCCTCATGGCTCTGTTGTGAGTTTCCATAACATCCAGTACTCCATTAAGCAGTCCAGTGGATTCCTATGTAAACGGAAAACTGTGGAAAAGAAGATCCTTCATAATGTTTAGTAAGTTCTTGCTTAAATAAAATACTAGAGGGTAGGAATTAATCTGCTGCTGTGAATCAGTGACCTCAGTGTCACTTTCCAGCTTCAGCTGTGCTGGTAAAGAAATTACTATCCTCCTACCAGTCTGCAGTTCATGTCACCAATTTATAATTTGCTTTTAGGCAAAATAGTTGGGATATAGCTGGAGCAGTTTCAGTTATTGATCTGATCAAATTAGGACCAAACTTATGTGAACTCTTCTGCCAGAAGATCTGAGGGTTCCCTTAAGTATGGTTCAAGCTGCAGTCAGACGAAATGAGCAGCAAAAAAGCAGTTGTTTCTTCTTTTCAAGACCCAGCTCAACTGGGAAGACACTTATTTCTGTCTTTTGTAGATTGCTTTTTATGTCCAGCTGTGGTTCTCTTCTGACTGGCAGTCTGGGACAAGAAAGGAAAAATGCTTATTGATTTCAGATTTTGGGAGAAGTTTTTAATAATTGCTAAGTTTTCCTTTTAACAGCGTTTTGTTCACACCACACATGAGCTGCATGTGAACAGTCCTTCATTTGGAAATAACTCTTTCCTTCTTCCAGTGGCATTATGAAGCCAGGCTTGAATGCTATCCTGGGGCCAACAGGGAGCGGGAAATCTTCGTGAGTACTTTCTTCTGCTCCTTCAAATGGACAGTCAGCTGTTTGAAGAGGACTTGGGGTTCGGAGGGCTGGGGGAGATGTGAGGGACCTGTGGGCTCAGACCTCAGTATGCCTGTGAGAAAACTGGTGATGCAATTTGACCTTGTGTCCTTCCATCAGCTTTGCTGGAGTCCTTTCCCTGCAGCAGTGTCACACCCCTCATCTGCTCCAATTGTGGTCCATATTACTGCAGTCACCTTCAGTAGTGGCCTGAGTTAAGATACCAGGTTGAACTGGGGTGACTGGAGCTCAGGTGTAGGCTCTGTCCTAGACCTGTAATGGGGTGGGGATGGGGTGCAAGATCCCTCGGGGCAGGAGAGATGTCATCCCCTGTGAAGTCACTGCAACAAGACTTCCTTGAAGATGCTAGGCCAAACCCCTCTCTGGCAACTGACAGGAATATGGTGTAATGCCAGTCTGTAGAATGCTCTGGACCTTCACCCCGACTTGGCTGTGGCCTGGTGGTGAGGGTGCACATGTGCTTGAGTTCTTTGGATGAATGCACAGAGAAATACCATGCGGACTATCTCCAGCCAGTGCTGGTGCTGTTTCCTCTCCCGTATAACCATGGTAAGAGAGCTCTTTGTCACTCTCTGTGTTTGAGAATGTCAGAGTCTGGAAAATATGGCCAGGGTTCACACAGGTATGTCTTTTTGGTGACCCTTGATCTTCCTCTCTAAGGAGACTGCTGGCTAATCGGGATGTTTTCAAGAGCAGCACTTCATCAGGGCAGTGTTTACTTAGCTAGCAGACAGGCTGGTTTCTGCATTGGCAGTAAGGGGAATTCAGTGACATGTTAAAACAAAGTTACTTTACAGAATTAATCTTAACTCTAGTCTTGTTTATACCCATTTGGATTAAGTTCCTTGAGATCAAAGTAGTTGCTTCTGTGCTCCCCTGGCTGGAGAGCAGACTGCAGCTACTCGGCAGGGTGCTTTTGTCTCTGCGCATTTGAGGTTAGCTGTTAATACGGAGACTGAGTTTATGTCTGTAGGGGGTTGACTGCTGGGAATTGTGAGGGTCTGTGTACTGCCATACTGCTGTGGCACACCTTATGCTGGAAAATCCTGCATCTACACCAGGCTTTAAGTACAAAGAGGTAAAGCCCCCGGAGCAGAGGAAGCCCCTTTCTGCGCCCTTTGGTTTGCAGCGTGGTGTGAGCAGGCTGTAACTGCTGTCCTGGCTGGTGGTTCTTATCCAGTCAAAGGTAAAAGCAGCTGTTATGGCAAAACGTAATGCTTGGCATTTGTCTGAAGTCTTCTAGATGTGCTGGCTGCCAGAAAGGACCCAGCAGGTCTGTCTGGAGAAGTGCTTATAGATGGCATCCCACAACCTCCAAATTTCAAGTGCATCTCGGGATATGTTGTGCAGGTGAGTAGCTGCCTTCACTGGGGGCCTGGGACCCCTTTGGAGGGAAGACTGCATAAGATGAGCAAAGCATGAACTACTAGGCCAGGTAATTTTCAATGATCCCTACAGAGTCTAATGTGATAACCTGGATGCTACCATACTCAGTATTTTTCTGGGATATGGAAGACAAGAGACTCTCGTTACTCCAACCCAGTCAACTGTAGAGGTCTTTGTCTTCCTGCAGCCACATGGATTCCCAAACCACTGGGTTACTGTGGCTTGTTCTTTGCCTTGAAGTACTAGCAAGGGATTGGGGAGAAAAAAAAAAGTGAGGAAAAACCCCACAACACCCAAAATCTCTTGTAGTAAAACTCAGAAGCAGTTGTAGCTGGCAGAAGTACCTTCAAGCTATCAGACAATAATTCTAGGAAGTAAATAGATCCCTGCTGTTCTTCCTCTGATTCTGGCTGACTGGGACAGAGCTTCGTTCCACTCAGAGACAGGAAAAGCCATCTGAATCTGCGGAAGTGGGTGGAGGCCTGGACCAATAATAGACCCTCAAAGCCCTGGGGGAGCTGAGGAGAAGGGGATTCTCAGCAGCCATATGAGCTGCCAAATCTGGAAACCATCTAGGCTTCTGACTGCAGGCAGATGTGAAATAGGCAGCTTTTCTGAAAGCTGCCAGCTGGAGGGCTCTGGGAGGATGCAGATGATGAGACTGATGCTGAGTCGTGATCCTGCAGGTTAAAGATCCCCAAATCCTCAGTGTCTCATGAATGGCCAGGAGGATTCTTGCAAGCAGTCCCGGTTTGAGACATTATTAGTCTCTCTAATGTCCGAAGCAGCCAAACTTAATCTTAAAATGCTAGGCAACTAGTTGAGACGTTAAATGGTTTCTCTCCCCTCACACCCCTGTGCAGTACTCCCTAGAGTACAAAGACGGCCCAAAGACTACAAACAACACTTAAGGCTTAAATACATACATATTTACAGGGTCAGTTTTATGTAGATGAGCATATAGACATGCTAAGTCATCTGTTATCCCTCTAAAACTGCTGTGGTCTCCACTCATGCCTTGCAAGTGAGGGTGTCATGCCACAGTTTGTTACATTTGGTATTACGGTAGCTTGAATTCACAGTGTAGTTTCCAGTGTGGTGACCCAACAGTTGTATTGGTGGATCTGAGGATGGGGAGTGGGAGGCTAGGGTGAGAGACTGAGGGTGTGTGGGGAGGGAAGGGGTGGTAGGAAATTCCAGAACCAGCTTTGGCAGCAAAACCAGTTTATCATAACACTACACCCTGAGTAATGTCACATATTTCTAGCACAGTAGCATGTTAAGTCTGCCTCTGTTAACTCCAGTGCCAAACATGGTTGGCTGCAACACACTTTGTGCTGCTGATCAACTGCATCTGAAGTGGAAGGAGTCCCAAAGCAGGCAAGAATTTGCTGCCCTGCAGCTTAGGGACTGTCTTCCAAAAGGGCACTAGATTTGAAAGGTGCCTGATTAAGAGGCATGTTTATCAGCAGCTGCCCAGTGTTGCAGCCCTTCTCCCATCATACGGTGGGATGCAGAATTGGCTTGAATATCAAAGCAGGGGTGAGGGAGAGCCATGGAGCTCTGGATCGACCTGATATCATCTCTGGTTCATGGTTGTTACGGGTTGGTGTAGGCTGCCTAGATGTTTGTCAACTGGATAGGTTTGATTCTTACTCAAAATGCACATGACTGTTGAAGCTTTTGTAAAGGGGTAGCCCTTAGAATAAGGTCTTGTGCCCAACAGTTACAGATAGTTGAGACATGGAAAAAATCAGGAACGTCTTGGTGCAATACTCATCTCTCCAAGGAGCTGCTGCCAGCAAGGAGCTGGGAAGAGCTCCTTGTTGGCAGCTGAAGTTGGTAGATACTCTGGACCACAGCAAGATACAGCTTGTGACTGGGAACAGGGCTGACTTGGGTGACTCCCTGAGTGTCTCTACCTGGAACACTGAGCACTAGCAATGCCCTTTAGCTTCAGATGAACTGGCAGAAGTTTAACTGTACAAAACCAGTTACCTTCTCTGGCTCCCTTTGGCTGGTAACGAAAATGCACGTGCAATACAAAATGGTACTGTCTGCGCATGAACTCCAGAGCCTGAAAGCAGGCTGAGGTGGTGCTTGGTGTAAGCTGGGAGCCTGCAGAGCTGCATTCTTCCCTTGACTGCTACTGAGTGACCGTGAGTTTTGTGACATGTAAATTTCGAAGCAGGGGTCGTCCCTCCGCCTAGTTTTCATTGTGGCCCACAAACAGTGTATCCAGCAACTGCACTAGAGGGACGCTGGTGCCCAGTCAGGTAGCCAAGAAGGAGGCTTTCCAACTGTCCGTTTGTACTGCTTTCAGGATGATGTTGTCATGGGCACGATGACGGTGAGGGAGAACCTGCACTTCTCTGCTGCCCTGCGACTCCCCAGCTCCATCAGTGTTAAAGAGAAGGAAGAGCGAGTCACCCAGATAATCGGCGAGCTGGGATTAAGCAAAGTGGCTGATGCTAAGGTGAGCAGTGAG
The DNA here is from genome assembly GCA_000699545.1 of Podiceps cristatus. Classification (NCBI taxonomy): domain Eukaryota; kingdom Metazoa; phylum Chordata; class Aves; order Podicipediformes; family Podicipedidae; genus Podiceps; species Podiceps cristatus. The sequence continues at coordinate 6,901 of KL256897.1, forward strand.
AGTACCTTTCTCAGAAATCATACTCCCTCAGGAATCTGAACTGCTTGACTCTGGGCAGTATGGAGTACGTAGTGCAGCTACACTAAGCTAAGCAGGAACATGACTAAACCATACTGCACCCAAGAAATCAATCTCCAGCTCAGGAGGTAGCTTGGAAAGAAGTATGTGTATTTGCTACTAAAAGGGGAAGATTTTGGACCATGGCCAGCATGTTGTATAAATTCAGGGGGGGAAAAGTCACCTAGTCATTGCACCTTGGAAAGCTGCTTAGTCACTTCCTGGCTTTGTAGGACAAGACAAGGAAATTGTTTTTACAGTGCTGAAAGCTGTGAGGGACAACAGCTGGGCTGTGATGGAGGAGTTCTGTGCAGAGCTTGTTCCTCCCAGCAGCATTTTTACTCTTACTTTACTTTTACTTTACTTACCCCACTCTTGCTGGAGCAGCAGGCGAGCTACCAACAAAGGCATCCCTGAACACCAACACCACCTCTGACTGCTGTGGCCTCATTCTGGCTCTTCCTTGTCAGTGTTATCCTTGTACCTTGAGGCCATAAGGTGCCTGGTACCTCTGAAAATCAGGCTCTGCTTACTGCTGCGCAGTCCCTCACACTGAGTCAGAACCATCATCTGCTGCTGGCCCTAGAGCTCACTAATGGGACTCTGAAAATTAAAAGGGCTGCTGGGTGTGGAGAGCCCTCCCTGAATGCCAGAGCACACACTGACTAGGTCTGGTTGCAAATACCTGGTTTCTTCTGCTTGTAGGTAGGAACCGAATTGATCCGGGGAGTGTCTGGAGGGGAACGGAAGAGAACCAACATTGGGATGGAGCTTATCACAGAGCCACCAGTCCTTTTTCTGGATGAACCAACAACTGGCCTTGATGCCAGCACAGCCAATGCAGTCCTCATCCTCCTGAAGAAGTAAGAGTCAGTTCTTTAGGGCTCTGCTGTAATTTTGTTGTCAGCTCATTAGTAAAAAAAAGGAATGCTGTTACGACCGAGTAGCTACAATGCTCTTTTTTTTTTTTTTTTTAAATAAAAAGCCAGACAAATAGACTCAGAAGTGGTACTAAATTATTTATTTGGGTCTTATCCAAAGCCTTTTGAAGTTGATGGGAATCTTTCCACAGCAAGCATTGGATTGGAGCCCAAAAAGCAGATGTAGCTTGGACAGCTTCCCTTTGCCACAGAGGGGTGGACTGGGAGGTCAGGCCTTGTAATCATAATTTCTTGGCCTTCCAGCTGAGTCTATTAAAAAGTCTCTTCCTCCACTCTGGCAACAGCCTTAAACTCAGATCAGACTTCACCTGCAGATTTACCCTCAGTGTTTACCTTCATCTCCTGTGTTTTGGAGATGAACTGTCTTCTGGTACAACAAGGACCAAACAAGTCTTACCTAGTGAGAACAAGTTCCTAACCCTCCTCCTGTGTTTGTAGCCTGATGTTGTCTGATTTTGCTTGGGGGACATTTTGCTCTGCTGTTTGTAGATATAGGTCTTCGGTCAGCAAGGATACTCGCTAAAGCACTTGAAAGAACATCTGACAAATGTGAAGGAAAACTAGTTTTGACTCTTCTAGAGAGTAAATCTTCAGCAGAAGAGCTAAGAGAAATCTCAGCTGGCCAGACTTCCACAGCCTGCTATGTGAAGCCTGGTACTGCCATTGAGTGCAGTAGGACCCTTTCAGTTAGTCAAGTTGAAGCCTGGTATAGAAAACATGGAAGGAGGGTTGATACACAGCTGTGGCCTCAGCCTTTGCCAGCTACAACATCATACTTTGTCTACCCGACTGCAGTGATGGTCTCTGGTAGTGATAGGTGCTGTCTTGAAGGTCTTGCAGGCAGCATCTGACAGTGACAGAGAAGGGAGAGCTACGGCTTTTCTAGGTCAAGACCCTGAGAAGTTGACAAGTATTTGTCTTGGATGTGGATACTGATTTTTTGCTTGGGTTAACATGACCTTTCTGAAATGCAAAGTGTGGTGTATTTGAGGCATGCTTTGTTTCTATTTCAGACTCTCAAGAAGAGGGCGAACCATCATATTTTCCATCCATCAGCCCCGCTATTCCATATTCAAGCTGTTTGACAGTCTGACATTGCTAGCTTTGGGAAAGGTGCTGTACCACGGTCCTGCGAAGCAGGCCCTGGAGTACTTTAGTTCTATTGGTAAGTCTCCTGTGCCAAGAGCAAAGGCAACTGGATAATGAGTTTAATTTGTGGGTAGATTCTTACCCTAGCACTGGATAACAGTCCTGTGCTGCTTTATCACTAGAGGCTAGAGGATACTAGAGGCTGAACATACACAGTCTGAACAGTGTTAGAGCAGGAAAAAAACCAAAATGATAAAGCCTGAAATTTTTCTGACAATACAGAGCATGGTTCTCTCCTGCCTTTGTTTTGCCTTGCATCAGCACAAAACCCCAGACTCTCTTGGACATTCAGAAGCGTGATGCACAACAGACAAGATGATGCTTGTAGTTCTGCCAGGCCTAGGTGGCAGACCCAGTGGGTTTCGAACCACAGCCTGCAGACTGGCAATGATCTGTAGGGGCTGATCCAAGAATCTGCTTTAGTCTGAATGCAGGTGGGCGACTGAGAGGACAAAATCATGGTGTATCTTAAGGTGGGTTAATACACTGTTGAGTGGCTGCCCGGTCTCCATGTAAGCAGGGTGAGGGTTTCTGACTGTAATGGGCAGAGAATGTGGAGTGAATTTCCAATCTAGTCTAGATGCAGCCATGGATACATTGGATTGTAAGCTTTCCCTGGCTTTAAGGGAGATGCTTTAACCAGTCTCACTACTTCTACTCCTCTTAGTATCCCACCTCACTTTCTTTCTCACAGGAATGCTATAGAATAAGCCTCCTTGCTTCTCCCTCCCCCATAGCTAGAACCATATTATAAGAAGCTGCTCTTGGACAGCCCTTCCTCTGCCTTGTGGCCAAGGAAACACAAGCAACAGTTGAGCTTTTAGAGGAAGCATCTGGTGTCTCAGATTCACCATCTCCTAATTCTGTCCATTCTACTGCTGTAAACTGATGCTCATGGAAAGCAGTGAAGTTTTCTTGTGACAGGGTTGTGGAAGAGTGATACAGTATTAGACCTGACCTTCCAGGCTGTGCTTCTGCAATACACACATGTTGCATGTGTGTTTTGTTTTTTTTTCTAAAGGATATGAATGTGAACCCTTCAACAATCCAGCTGACTTCTTCCTTGATATCATAAATGGTGACTCAACTGCTGTGGCAGCAAGCAAGGAAGATCACAGACCTGTGGACACAGGAAAAGGTAAATTGTGAAAGAGAAATCCACTGTTGGCTGGTGTAGAAGGAAAGTTGTATACAGTAATAAGAAGCTTTTATTCTCTGGGTTTCCTCCAGTCTAAGGGATCTTCATTACCTTTTTATTTTTCCAACTAATAGATATGCTTTGCTTTGGGCTTCTTTAAAGTGCTCAGAAAAAAATTTAAAGGGATTTTTTTTTTCTTCCTTCAATAATATAGGAGAGCAGTGATAAATATTAGTAATTATTTACAAAACCTGTCTGGGAAAGACTGAAAAACTAGAATTGCTTAGTCTCAAGAGACAGCTGACAGAAGACAGAAGTTTTCAGTCATGTAAGAGGCTGCTGCAGAGAAGACAGGGCAGACAGGCTAAGGAGTAATGGATTTACAGGGCAGTAAGAAAGACTGGAACTAGTGTAGAGAACAAACTCTCTAACAATATAGGGAGTGAAATGTTGGGAAATATTTGTTTGGGGATGCTGTAACATCTCCAGGACTGAAGGATTATAAGGGAAGAGTTAGTTCCTAATTGTACTTTTTGGGGATGGGAAAATGGATCAGAGCAAACACTGATTTCCCCAAAATTCAGTGAAACAAAGGTTCTCTGGTGACTCATTCTAAGAATATTGCCATTTTTATGCCACAAAGAACAGACAGATTATCTAGGGTTGATTAAAACTGTAGGG
>JMFS01009900.1:0-12508 GCA_000699545.1 Podiceps cristatus
AGCGCAGTGTTCCTGCGTGTCAGCCACAATGTCCCTCCATAAACCAATGGTTCACATGGTCTCTCTCTTTATTATGGGCACAGATATGTATTGTTAAATATTTGGATTTAAGTATTTCTAATACAAAGGCTTAAGATGGTTATATGTATAACATGCATACCTCAGTCCCTGACTGAGGCAGACTACTTTGCATGAGTGATCAGGGGAGGAATCCTATTTATCTGAGCAGGAAATTAAGTTGTAAAGGAAAAGGGGGGGAAAAGCAGGCATGTGGCAGTTTCCTACTGCTTTAAGGTCAGATATATCTTGGGAAACTTGTTCTGTTTACTGACATAAACAAAATGTGGTGGGAGATTCCCGTTATGCTGCCCCAGTGTTAAGACAAGAGATTTTGGATTCCTGGAGTTTTTACAGAAAACAATTCAGCCTACTTCTTTTAGCAGACAAGTCAAAAAAGCATCTTTGCGAAGTGCCTTACATGCCACGTGGAGGGGAAAAAACAACCACTGCAGCTGAAAGCTTAAAACCAGTCCTGTTGTAAGATTGCCTCCAGCCCCATTTAATGCTGTTATAGCGGAGCAGCCTGCATTCCCCGGTAATGAGGGTGCAGCAGGAGGGCAGCTGCGCAGCGTTGGAGGCAGCTTTCCAGTGGTCCTTGGGGGACAGTGTGACCCTCTGCACAAAAGAGAGATGGTAATTGCCCTTGCTATCTGGCCCAACGAGAACAGAAAATCAGCACAAGCTGAATGAGCAGTGCGAAATACCATTATTTCTTGCCTTTTCAGAGTGCCCCAAGCAGCGTGGACTGGATCGCTGCCTTGAAGTAATTTAGCCCTTCACCCAGCAAAATGTCTAAGTGTGCATTTAACTATAGGCAAGAAAATAATCCCACTGGAATTACTTAATGGCTCTGTGCTTAAATGCTTTGCTGGAGCAGGACCCGAGCCTGCAGCTGGTTGGTTAGAAAGTCCTGTGAGGCCTCACGTACAGGACTAACAACATGAGCAACCTGAGTCCGTGATGCTTCTGTTCCTGAATATGCTAATCCTTGCAGCATTTCTTAATTTTAAGTATTTTAATCAAATTGCTAATGATTGAGGAACTAATGGAAGAATCATTGATGCAGAGATACAGCACATAGCATGACGTTCTTACTGTTATTTTTCCTCCTACCTGTTTATTTTGATAGTGAAGATATTTGTAGTAGCGGCCATTGCAAAATGAATTCCCTTCAGTCCTGTGCAAGTTCCCATATGTCCCTCCGGAACTGATTTTCTGATGGCGAAAGGTGAAGAACCAGAGTGCCTACTAATCACAGGAGCAGCACAGGAGATTCAGGCTGTGGAAGCAGCAATGCTCATCCCCCAAGTTTTAAGGGTGGCACTGGCAGCCTATTAACTTGAGCAGGCTGCGCTCAGGTGCTACTTGTGCCCTCTGCTACAAGAGCAACCTGTTCCTGTCTGCGGCTCAAACTGACACAAGCCGTTTCCCAAGCAATTAATTCATTATGAAGAAATGAGTTTGTCTACTTAGGGATATATGATACTCTAAAGAAGGAGAAGGAAATTGCTAACAACAACAACATAAAAGATGACTTAAGCTCTAGGAATATACAGTGGGGATGTATTTCTTTCTTCTATTTTCACACTTGGATAAACAAAAAGATACATTGTTCCACAGTAATTAAAAACTAGGTGTAGATGATCTTTAGAGATGACTATTAATAGAACACTATTCTTTTGAAACAGATTTCAGTGTATGTTCTACTAATGCAATTACAATGAATATAGATTAGAATACTTTTATTTTTAATCCAAGATTTATACTAAGATTGTGGCAACTTCTACTTTTTTTTTGTGGTTTTTTTTTGAAAGGGATGGATTTATTTTTCAAATATTCCTAGAAAGACTTATTTTTAACTTAGAATCTTTCAGTCACAATCTTCTAGCTTTCGAGTATCACCCTGTTTGACTCTACTTTTGCTTTTCTCTGCTACTTTTCCTCCTTTTAAGGAAACAGAAATAAAAAAAAAAACACAAACAACAAACCTCACCCTGTACCTAAAATCTGTGAAAAAGGATTTGTCAAAAATCAGAAGGAAAGAAAAAAAAAAAAGAAGGCAGCAAATATTTTTAAAACACAATTCCAAACAAAAAGATTTCAACTAACTTGAGTTACAGTTTTGAAGAAAAGTGCTCTACAGGCCGTATCAGAAAGATAAGTCTTCAGCAAAGAACAGGTTGTCTTAAGAGTGAAGAAAGAGAAGCAAAACTTTTTAGCTCCCTTGAAGTGGACCGTAATGATTAACAAATGGAAAAATGATGGAATAGGACATATATGAAGCCTGTTCTTCAAGGGAGGAAGAAGAGGAATCATCCAGCCTTGCTTATTGCAACTCAGTGAGGAGCTTTAAAAATAGCTGGTTGAAACCCCGGCCTCTGTAAACTGAGGTTGCAGTTGAAAGTGTTAATTCAATCCAGCTGTGAATCTGTCCCAAGGAAGGATAATTTCAGCATGGACTTTCTTAGGAAGTTATCAGAGATATCTGGTTGTGGTAGCACACAGGCAGTGTGTGAATAAGAGGATTCTCAAGGTTTGCCGCTGGCCAAGGTGAAACGCTCAGTTGACGATCTCCAGGGGGTTAGCTGCCCTGGTTCAGACTTTTAGGGCATGACCATTGGGTAGTGTTTTAGGAAACCTCTGGTGTGTTGCTGACGGATAATAGGCTTCCTTCTGTTTACAGGTCAGTTGCTGGTCCTGCTCCTCCCCTTTCTATCCCTGTTACATTTAATCAGCCTGAGTGTAGCTGACCACTCCATCTGTATTGATTCTTAGAGCAGATTTCATCAGAACCTGAAAAAGGAAGCCTAGACTGCTCCCCTCTTATTCTTTGACTGATGCTTTCTTCTACGCTACATGACAAAGTGATAGATGTATTGAGTTAACTTTCTGCAAAATCATTAATGCCACCCTTACCGGTTGGCTACCCAGGTATTGGTTAAATAGCTGTCATGTGCTTGTTACCTGAGACACTGCAATACTTATAATCAGCCCATTAATTTTCTTCTGGGGTTGGTCCTGGAACTGGTATGAAACACATAACTAAGGGAGGAAAGAACTAGCATCCATTGTAGCAATCAGATTTTTCCTGTTTTAGCCTTAGATTAAAGCTGCAAATTGACCAAAGTTCACTTGGAAAAGCTGAAGTAAGTGTTCAAAAAAAGATTCTCCTGATGTGTGGGTGGTTGTTTTTTTTTTTTTTTTTCCATGAGATTAGAGTCTACAACAAAATTGTGCGTAACTACCTCCTACCTCCTCAGTCTCCTTGACCCCTCAAAGGGCCCGCTATATAAATGAATGCTCACAAAAAGGACATCATCTGGTCTGATCCCTGATGTGCCCACTGACTTTCACCTTCCCCCCTCTGATCCCTGTTGAATTCTGACATTTGACAAGTGCTTTAGTTAATGCTCAGCCAAAGTTTATCAGCCCCAGAAGGGGAGGCATTCTAGAGAATCCATCACCAGTCTCCACAGATGTATTACCCTTGTGGTTAAGAATATGTCGTCTTATTTATCTGACTTTTGTCTTGTTAGATTACAAAGGCTTTTAGTACTCTGTGTTTTTCCCTGTGAAGATCTTTATGTAGTAGTAAAGACATTTCTTAATTGTCTTTTTCATAAACTAAACAATTGAAGTTCCTTAAGACTTTCTTTTTAAGATATTTTCTACAACCCTCAAAAATGTACTGATGGATCTTCTGTACCTTACCTCATTTTGTCAACATCATTTTAAAAGCATGGAAAACAAAATGTTACCCAGCTTTACAACCAGCCCACAAAATATGTGGGCAAAGGTAAAAATCTGCTTCCTATTTCTCTTTACTCCTCACCTGTTTACATAGTTAAGATTGTTGACTAGTTTCATCACAGTGGAGGCTCATTTACTCTGATTCCTGAAATTCTTTATAGTGTTGTGGAGATAGAATAGAGCCATCTATTTTGTGTATGTAGTATGTGGAAATTCTGTGTCCAAATGTATTCTGTCTTTTCAATGGGGTGCAGCTCTCCAGATCCAACTGGTTTTAATTTATTTTATCTAATTTTGTTATTATCTTGTAATTGTTTATTGTCTATCTCCTCCTGCCTGCTTTCGAAAGGATGATTTTAGAGTTGCTTTACCACCTTCTGCGTGGTGGAAACAGCTCTCAGTCTACTGCTAATCTGGTGAATATCCAGCAAAAAATCCTCATTTCATGAGGATTCCTCACTGGCAACTAATTCTTCCATGATGCCAATTACAGAATTATAAATCTATGCAATATGTATGTCATTGATAGTGATTAATAAAAAAAAAGTCAGAAGCCTTGTTGTATGGCTTCAGTTGCCTGGCATCTGTATGTTGTCCTGAGGTTTGAAGAATAGAGAATGTTTGAAAATTTGGACAACCTCCCTGGCTGTACCGTAACCCTAGCGCCTGTGAAATGTTACACAAGGAGAAGATCTACTCTGCAGTCCAAAGGTTTGACTGAAGCTTAGAACAGCAGAATGAGCTTTAAGTTAATTAGCTCAGCAAGCAGTAATGGTTTTACAACAGCAGAGGCTATGAAACCTGTCCAGGATCCTGAAAAATACCTCTGGGGCTAATGTATCACGAACGCTGTGTGCTTGAGGCTAAACTGAGGGATAGGTGTTCTAACCTAAGATCGGGTATGTTCATGGGCTCCAGTCAGAGCTTTAGACTGTAGCATATGCTGGTTTAGTATAACAACAACAACCTTTAGTGTTACATTTAATCTAAAAACCCTTCAAGGTATGTAAAATCCTTTCTGTCCCTGTCATGAGCAAACAACCAAAAAAAATCACAAACAAATCCAACTTCATTATTCATGTAAGCATCTCAGCTGGAGAAAACACGTAACGACATGCTTAACTGTACACACGCATGACATGCTGTTGTGTATATGAAGACATTTAAACACAGATTAACAGCCTGTTTAATAAGGCCCATTGTGGGCAGCAGAAGAGCCTGACTGACTGAACAGCTTGGTCATATTGAGACAGTCCGATTCTATTCTCAGACCTGCTGGTGTAAAATCCTTGTGTTCCCGTTGATGATCATTATATCAGAATTTCTCAGATATATTCTGGTTTATCACATCTGGTGCACAGTTTGAGATTGCCTATACATTAACCAGGTGGTGGGAGAGAATTTTTTGTATGTTTAAAATTGCATTTTAACTTTTTTATTTTTGTTTTGTAGTAAAAGTGGTCTGAAAATTTATAAGTGAGAAGTGGTTTTGTACCAAAAAAAAAAATGGCCCTCTGTTTTTCCCTCCTCCCAAACATTTGGCTGCAATGTTTTCAGTTTATGTGGCTTTAGTAGATATCTTCATCCTGACTCCTAGCCTCTTACCCTTTTACCCAGAAAAAATAAGAGACTGATTTAAATAAGCAGATTCAAAGCAATATTTTTTTTTTTTTTTTTTTTTTTTTTCCCTAACCAGTGTGCACAAACACAGAGCCTGACCCTGAACCTTTTCCTGAAGCACTGTTAGGTCCCACCCTTGGGGATAAAGGCTGCACACATATCTCAGGGAGTAGAGATCCTGTTTTCATATTTGAGTAGTAAAGGGCTGGCTCTTTTGTACAGAAGAGATATGAGCCTTATTTCTTGTGATACTATAAACTTCTTGCCTACAGCATTGCATAGGAATTTATAAAGTCAGGCCAGTTCCTGTGGGTGAAAAATAGAGATTCAACACTTATCATTAGACATTGGCATTTGAAAATTTTGGCCTGTACTTTACACTGTATCTCGCACAGTCATTTTGCTATTGCTTTGCTCTCTGTGTTTTGTTTTTCTCCTTTTTTTCTGTGTCTTCTGCCTTTCAGTGTATTTCTGCTCCAGCACCTGTGTGTTCAGCCCTTGGCAGCTCCTGAATGTCAGTGCTTTGAAGGAACTGAATCTCCTTAATTTTACTTCACCAGCCCTCACGTAGAGGTTGACAGCTGACAAACACAGTGAGGGGAAAGAGCATTATGAACATTAATATGAATGTGAGCACACCATGGCTTGCTGAGAACAATATTGCCTTTGCTTCGTTAAAAAAGTTATTTGTAATGCAAACTATCAGAGTCCCTCATATAACAGATGTAGTAAATTGGTGTACTGCCTCAAGAACAAGCTTTTCTCACTTTGCTTCTTGCCTTTTCCTTCCATTTCCTAAAGAATATTCAAATTCAGCCATTTATATCACATGTATATCACATGTAAAAGAAGTAAGGAATCTCCAAGACCTGTGAGATGCTACAAGTGTAACCACAATGGTTCCCCAATTTACATAATTCTTTTGCATTGTGCTTGGGTTTTTATGCCATCATCGCTTTTGGAGTGTCATCTTCTGTACAGGTTTCTCAGTGGAGTGTCTCCTGCCAGCACTAATTAGTGTCTTTTAAAGGAGTTTTTATTGCTGGTCTCTGCCTTGTCTTTCAACCTGTCTATATGATGCCCTTTGGCAAGTCAAAGATGTCATGCTACTTGGTATTTTGTGGTTCTGCCAAGCTCCAATATGTGTTTTTCTCTTCTAATGTCAGCAATGGGATCAGCTTTTAATGGTGAGCATCTGGCTTCCATTTTAAGTGCCTACTACAGTCTTTCCTTACCAGCGTACTTCCCTTTCTAACAAGTTTAGATTTCTGGTTTGGGACTGTGATGAAGGTCCTTTTAAACCACGTTTATCTCGTTGTGCAATGAAATAAGGAGATCACATTGTGTCAGCACTCTGTACTTTGCATGGCTTTTCCATCTACGGATTCAGTTGTGGGTGTTGCTGGCAGTCTTAATAAAAATTCTGAACAGTCTGGGCTACTTAGGTGCTGGACCTGGTTGATCAGAGCAGATGCCTACCTTGGAGAGCTGCTCAGGCCTTTTAACCAGAAGGAGCAGTAGCTGCATTTGCTGGGAGCGCTCCAATATGGTGTAGGTGCTACCTTAGATGGTAAGGATATCTTTATCTATATTGAGTTAGGGATCTCATTTTTTATTAATCCAAATTAAAAAGGAGTTCATTGCTTTCTGTAGCAATAAATCACACAAAAATTTTTGTATCCCAGTTATTGACAAAGAGCAGAGACCCATTGTATGAATCGTCTTGAGTTGCTCATTTAACTCATCTTAGCCTATTTAGGAATTTAGTTGGAAAGCACATGAGAATGTTTCACTAAATTTTTCTCCTTTGTTGTTAAAAAAAAAAAATCAAAAGAGACAAAAAATCAAAAGATGCAAGACAAGGTCACTCCTCATCTTATGATACAATTTGTTCCCATCGTCAATATTAATATAAATACGTTCTTGTAGAATACAGGGTGCCCAAGGAAGAAGTACTTTAGAGTCTGTGGTTGAAACCTTAGAGCAAAACATTCAGAAAAAGTCTGAAAAGGGATTTTTTGTTGTTTGGTTTGTCTGTACAGGTTGTAAATTGCAATATCAGGATATGCCCTTTTATATATATATTTTTTAAATACCTCCAAAATAATGTTTCTGTGCAGGTATTAGTTGCATGTATTTTTTTGGTACGTGAAGTGGAATCTCCAGTAGCCTTCCATTATGTAGAATATAGAAGTCTAATCTGTGTGTTTTACTTGGCTTTGAGCATTAGTCCTCTTGAAAGCTGTATTTCAGTAGACGGGACTACAGCTTGAAATATTTCAGCTGCTTTTATCTTAAGCATTCATGATAATTATTGCTTTGTATTATTATCTTATTATCTGGCTATTTATCATTTTGTATGCAAGATGGTTTTGTTTCTGAAACAGAACTTTGCTGCAAAAGAAATCTTAGTTCTTAGTCATATATGCGTAGGACTCTTTGTGAACTTAATGCAATTCCCCAATGTAATTTTTTGAGTGAGCTATGTACATTATACAATTTCTTTTGGACATGGAAGCATATATTTTTAATTTTAAGAAAAATACTCCTTTCCTGGTACCAAAAAAAAAAAAAAAATTACATATTTGATCGTATCTAGAGGCTGAAATCAGAATTGGGCTTTTGTGTGCTACAATACATAGCCATATTATGAAATGATGGATTCTGCTTCAAAGAATTAACGGTACTGAAGGGAAGATGTGAATCTCAGTTAACCTCAGATGTAGGGAGTAGTGCTATTTTAAAGGTTTCTGAACCATTTCAGCTTTTAATGTCTCAGTATTACCTGTCTTATCAGTGATAAATGGTTAGAACTTCACACTTTTGCAAAAGGACTTACAGACCTTGTCTTAGTCATTTGTGTTTTTAGAATAACAGATTATGATGTGAGTCTGTCAATGTTTGGTTCTAGAACAAACACTGAATCAAACTTTTCTTTTTAATAGAGAGATATATGCTGAAGTTAAGTGCAAAGGAGCTACATAAAACATTGGTAGGAAACTTATTCACTGTTTAATACTTTGGAGATATGTTTCATATGCAGAAAAATCTCACTGACCTCAGGTGGACAAAATTACTTCCGTGAATAAGTTTACTTTGCTTGTCTATGTTAGTGTAAAAAGAATTACCTTCTAAAAATAGAGAAAGTTCAGACATATGCCTTCTGCAAGCAGCAGCATTCTGGGCATTCTTGCATGTGAACATTAGACATAAACAAAAATTGCTGACATTGATTTATAATATAAACTTTTCCTGAATGGTACAAAACCTAAAACATGAAAGGCCACATGATAAATAAAGTGTGGTTTAAATCATTAGATTACATTGAGGAAAGTATTTAACTTCTGAGGTGCTGCCAGGTTTGTGCTAATTGGACAATCTTACTTTTCTGTTAAATAGGCAGATGGATAACACACTTCATAAAACAGCAATTCTTATCGGCAGTAGTTGGTGTATCAATCAATATTTGCCCAGTCGAGGGTAGAATTTTAAAAATCAATACACAGTTCAGCCATATAAACATCTGTACCACAGTCCTGTTGACAAAAATGTCGTGTTATAAAATGCATTTTCTAGAATTAAATCCATAAATATTCCTTTCAAAGTGTCATTTTATGTGTCTTTAAATCAGTGCAAAGCAGGAAAAAAGAATAACTAAAGTACCAATGATGACTTTGGCATCTTAGTAAGCAGTGTTGGGTAAAATTTAAATGTTAAACTGCTGCTAAGTGAAGTGTTACAGAATCATAAAATCATACAATGGTTCGGGTTGGAAGGGACCTTAAAGATCACCTGGTTCCAACCCCACTGTCATGGGCAGGGACACCTCCTACTAGACCAGGCTGCTCAAGGCTCCATCCAGCCTGGCCTTGAACACTTCCAGGGAGGTGGCATCTACAGCTTCTCTGGGCAACCTGTTCCAGTGCCTCACCATCCTCATGGTGAAGAATTTTTTCCTAATGTCTAATCTAAATCTACTCCTTTCCAGTTTAAAGCCATTCACCCTTGTCCTATCACTATGTGCGCTTGAAAAAGCTCCTCTCCAGCTTTCTTGTAGGGCCCCGTTAGGGAGTTGGGAGGCTGCAAGAAGGTCTCCCCAGAGCCTTCTTTTCTCCAGGCAGAACAACCTCAACTCTCTCAGCCTGTCTTCACAGGAGAGGTGTTTACCTCTCTGATACTCTTTTTGGCACTCCTGGACTCATTCCAACAGCAACATGTCCTCTGTGTGTTGGGAGCACCAGAGCAGACGCAGCACTGCACGTGGGGTCTCACCAGAGCAGAGTGGACTGGCAGAACCCCCTCCCTCGACCTGCTGGCCTCGCTGCTTTGGGTGCAGCCCAGGGTACGGTTGGCTGCTGGGCTGTGAGCGCACATTACCGGCTCATGTCAAGCTTCTCATCAACCAACACGCACAAGTCCTTCTCAGAGCTGCTCTCAATCCATTCTCTGCCCAGCTGTTAGCCAGATGGCACGTATGATCCTGCTCCCCTGTGGCTAAAGATAGTAGTATTCACTGAACTCCAGTTCTGGAAAGTAAAGAGTGTTAAAAAATGTTGTGTATTGAACCTTTGTTAGTGGTTGTCAAAGTTGATGCTAATTTCTAGTGTTATTGGTAGCAAGTCAGATGTCTCATACCAAAAAATTCCATGAGGATGAGAAGAGGAGCCACAACTGTGGCTCACACAAAGTGTGAAAGAAAACCGGGATGGTATATACACATTATATCCTATGTTAAGTAAAAGGAGATAAAAGTGAGCTTTTAAGCTGAATCAGAAATATATAGGACAAACTGGGAGTTTGCTCACTGGTAGTAACATCTACAACCTTTAGTAAATGTTGGACTACTAATAATGGAGATAAAAACCAGCATATTCTAAAAAATTTAAGAAACCAACATTGGCCTAATGATCTAATCATATATTACTTCTTCTCTAAGTGCTTTTAAAATTATTTTCATTTCCATCGTTACATTAGCAAGAAAAATTTCGGACACAACCACTGTTTGGGCGAGAATCACCTGCAGAGAGGATTAAATTGAGCTATATGCACTCAATGAACTCTCAAGTTAAAGGCTAAGTAAAACCTGAGTGATACCTAGACTAATCTGCTGAGGGCTGAATATCCTCTAGGGAATAGAGATACATCACCCTAGAATTATTTATATGACAGGCTAAATTATAATATTTTACTAGCAGCTATTGTACTACATATTATGCTGTAAGTCAGAATTCAATTGTTTCTCTTTAAAAGCAAATTTTGTAAGTTTTTTTTTTAAAGGTTAAGATGATACTTGGAGATCAGAAACTTATTGGACTTCTGTGTTAGGTGATCTGTTACAGGAAGGTTTTATTGATTCTGTATACCAGAGGTTAAGTTTAGACATTAAGAAAACAAGTGGATTTTTTTAATGGGAAACTCTAGTGATTTATTCACACCTAAGTATAAGGGAGCTTTGAAAACCACACAGTGAGGTCTTTTCCATTCCTTGCTCTGTGTATCTCCTCCGTACAGAAAGCAATGATCTTCTGTATGAGGAGTTAATGGCCATTAATAATGGCCTCTTGGCAAGACCATATTTTTATATAACTGAGATGAACTGGGGTCAGAATCAGTGGTAATCAGCCCTGGCAAAGGAAAGATATCATTATGAGAAATAAGGTAAAATCACTTAGTGAACTGCATTGAAAAAAGTCAGTTCTTGGAAACAGAATGAACCATCTTCTTATGGATCTTTTTTGTATCTTGATCATGAAGAGCCGAAAATAACTCCTCTATCTTCCAGGAAGTTATACCTGAATACACTTGTGGTTCCTTTTAGATGTGCATAAGATGTTGAGATTCAGATTTTTTTTTTTTTTTTTATCTCCACTCTGAAGTTGGAGGAATACTTGGTAAAACATTCTGAGAAAAAAAAAATAACTGCTTTATATAGAAATTCAGATTTCATTTAATCAGTTGTAGAGATACGCTTGCCATGTTTGAGCGTGGATTCAGACAGGCTGGCCAAATAAAGCCATGCTCAGATTTAGAACTGTTTGTGGATGTGTAGATGTTTGTTGCAGAGTTGGAAGTTGTATATTTGATAGCTCATTGAATTGGAAAAGGTCCATTTTACAGAAGATCCAATTCCATATGTTTATGCAGTCATCTCTTTGGTGTCCCATTGCAGTTGTTTTATGATCTAAACAGGTATCTGAGGTCTTGGTAATTATGTTGAGTCCCTGAAGATTCTGCATTGTGGTATGGGAGAGTCAGGGGAGCATCCTAACTGTCATTTGAGAAGAGAAACCCTTCCTTGGCTGACCACGTTTCCTCTCCTGTCTGTGGCTGCTGTGGAGGCAATGCAGGGTAATGTGGAGCAATGCTCCTGGGATGCCTGAGATTAAGGATTCTCCTAGAAGAAAGTACACAGAAAAGCTTGCCAAGGGTGAGGTTATCTTATTTGAGTTCCCTTTGGGGTTTAAGCAGAGAAACATGCTGTTGGCCAGACTGACCAAGTATAGCATAGTGTAACTCAAAACATCCAAAGTAGGTGCTGACTTCTGTGTGGTCTGTGTTTATAAATATCAAAGAAAATTTTCTTTCTGGATCTAGTACACTAAGTTAAGCTGCTGGAAACACCACACAAAATGTGGCATGGTCCTTCTCAGGGCCTTTCTCTTCCGAAGGATTTACAGCCTGCTATCCTCCGTTGCGCTAAGGTCCTTGGCACAGTGATCTCTGCAAACAGCTGCTCTGGTTGGAGAACATACAGCTTCCTGCTCTTGGTGCTTCTCTGTCGTGACTTTTCTGGTGGAAGAAAAGGTGCAAGCATTTTTTGATTGTCTTTAAGTGTCTTTAAGAGAGTGGTTGAGCTAATGAGTTTGTCTCTGCCTGAAGGCTGCTAAGGAGCAGAATCAGAGGCCCCATCTCTGTGGGGCTTGGGAGGCCTGTAATGTCTGGAGGGTGGGTTGTGTCAAGCACGTTAGAAAAATAGTGCCATGAGTGGCACACTTAGATCTGGAAAAGTGTTTCTCTGCTGACTTGGGCACCTTAACTCCCAGGAACTTGAGCAACTATTTTTGCTTACCACCACCCC